>QTSX02005768.1:195567-322507 GCA_014839935.2 Entomophthora muscae
CATTATACATTTAATGTAGTCTACAAATGGATTAATAAAAACTCACAATTGGTAAACACTTCAGACTCTGGAATTACTCCCTGGTATTAATTCTGCAAGCTTGGCACATCTGGTGGCATCAACACAATTATCCTCCTTAAGGAAAGCCGTGAGGATATGGTCAGATTCTCAATCTAATATTGATATTTGAGTAGATATTTATTCCTTACTTGTGGTGCATGTTGTGGTCCATAATTTCTCTAATTTCCTGTTTTTGAACCCCTTGATAATGATACTATATATACTTGCTTGATCTCCCAAATAAAGACCAGTTTTTTATCCTTAATTGATTGTTCCATCCTTATTTAGGTTTTCATTACCCTGCTATCCAGATATAGTGAAAGGAACACAATTAGGAAACTAACATCCAGTCTAAAATTAACAACAAGAGTCTCAATTTCAATATGGGGTTTAGCCTAAGATAAGGGGGGCTATATAAGAGTGGTTGACTGGAAAAAAGCTAGAGGAAAGATCCTATTGGAAGATCTTAAATTTTGAATATGACCTGGGTTTTAAAACTAAATAATTTCATCCAAAAAAAGTGATGCAAGAACTGGTGACCCCCAAGCAACCCCAAAGAATTATCTGCCTTAAGGTATACAAATGATTGCATTCCAGAAGGTTTCTAAGTGGATCTTTCTTTATTAAATAAAGAATTTCATAACTCCATATATTTCTAAGCTCTGGAATCATGGACTCTTTCCTTCATATCTTCTACCCAAATGCTAGGCAAGAGGAGCAGTATAGGCAGAAATGCATAAAGTTCTTCCTAATTCAAACCCCTGGCAAGGAATGAAAAAGACTGTCAAGAGAATTGGCACTCACAGCAAGAGGAAGAGAGTTCTTGGGTAAGAAGTCTGGCAAACATTTTGAGAAGTTGTACACGCTCAAAGAAGGACATATCTAAGCAGATGCCATGATACATGTAGCAGATTCTAAGATGATTATAGGAAAATTTTTGTGGGAGTTTGTATGACTGCAGGCACATTACAATGCACTGTGACTATAAATCATTCACTTGAAGAATTTTGCTCTAACCAAATTAGTCCCTGGCTTTGATCCAGGTTACCCAATGGCCACCTCCCAGGAGCAGGAGCTCCTCAAACCCTAACCTATTTTGCTTGCTGTATTGAGTTGTCTTATTTGTGATTTGTTGTCTTGTATTTGATTTGATTTTGTATTTGATTTGGGGGTTTTTGTGTTTCTTGTTTAGCCTTTTGTTAGTTTTTTAATACTTTTGTATTATTTTCCATCTGTATCTTGCCCTAGTTGTGCTTTGTTTAAGTTTGAGCTCATTATTTTTATAGATGACACAACTTTGTTTGTCCTCAAATCTTTTTAAAACACTTTAAAATATTGCCACCATTGATTATTTCACCAGTTAGCCTGCTATACAGGCAACCATCAACCACCCCAGCACCCCATAACTTGATTAACTAGGGGGAAATAGTGGCCTGATTTGGCCTTCCTAAACAAATAAAAATGGTTAAAATGAGTTATGTTGAGAACTAATGAATACCCACTTGTCAGGGCCCAGAGGATCTTGACTGGATTCCACTAAACTTATAAATAAAATTAAGCTAAATTATTGCTTTATTCAAGGGCTAAACTTAGAATGATCACAATGGGACCATTGTAAGCAACACCTTTAAATACTATTTTATTAGATTCTTTAGAATCTTCCTAAATCTTATAGACAGTCTTAGGGACTATGCTGGTGGCATCAGGCTGGGGGTTTGGAGCATCTTCTGAACAGCATGAATCATGTTTCTTTGTAAAACCCTGCACATTGGGCTTTGCATCCATAATTAATATAAAAAGAGCTCATATTGATTCTCCTGGCGTTTGGCTTCAGAATGCATGGTTGGACGTCCAAATCTGATCAAAGGTTGGGAATTTATGCTCAAATTTAGATTTTCTCCATTTCTTGAGTCAGGCTCCAATATTTTTGCTATTTTGCACTGGTCAGACAATGTGGCTGGCGTCAAAACTTTAAACAGTTGTAACTTGGCGTCTAGAGCAGCTAGATAAGACATCAAACTAGCATTGTGATTGTGAGAAACCATATAATTCATACAAGGCTTTTTCATAAAGCAATTGGTGCCAAGGAGTTTCCTGAGACTAATATTCTGTGAACACCCTCAAACTAGTGGTGGCTACCCCCTATCACCTGCAAGATAACAGAATGGTAAAAAGACACAATGACTCTCTGATCCAGCTCATCTCTAGATTTTTAAAGAGACACCTAACACTGCCTGGGCTGAAATTCTATCACAGTCCCTCTAATCTTATGGTACATAATTAAATATTGCTGTCACAGATAATATCATATTGGGTAGAATTTATCATTTTCAGATAAAAAAGAATTATAAGTTCAAGCTTAGAAAAGGCCCCTCCAGTATCTGGCTGATTTAATTAAGGGCATTTATATTAATTGGGCTGTAGCAAAACACACAAAAAATTTACTGGAATCTTCAAATAGGGTCAGAAGAGCTCAGAGATCCAAAAAAAACAGGTAGTTTTATGTTCTTTGGTACCAAAATCAGTTTTTGGGATCACTGAATTTCCACACACTTATGAAGGCATTGTAAAATAATTCCCCTTGCCATGCCAGCACCATTCAAAAATACAATAATGACCAAAAAAGTGCTAGAAATACAGCAGTAGCCCAATAAACCATAAAACTTATAGCTAAATTTCAAGGTTTAAGTTTGCAAAAGTAATTGTTTTATTATGGTGATTATCTTGGCCTATATGCCTCTGTGGTAGCTTGTAGGCCCAGGCTTTTATTTTGTGGTGTCTGCAGCCTCTGCGCTGAGTCCTGAGGTCTTCAAGCTTAAAATTGAGAAAGTTGTAAAGCCAATTTGTGAGATTTTCCCCTTCAAGATCTAGTGACAACTTATCAACCACTTCTATTTCTCTTGTTTTTGCTAGTTTCCTTTGTTTATATCCTGTCCTTGCCTTTGCTTGGAGTTTTTTGACTTTAAAGCTCTTGTTGTTTACCAATGGTTTTTGCATCTGGTGTTTTATCCCTCATTTCCTAAATACTTCATAACTTTGCAGAAGCTCCATCATTACAATGGTACTAGGTTCTGCCCCGGCCCACTGGTGCTTGGAACCCCAGGCAGGTTTTCAAAAATTCCACAGGGTAAAACAACCTAAATTTTTCTGGCCAAACCACCTCTTTCTGCCACCCCTGCTCTTGCCTGATGGTATGCCAAGACTTGAAAAGCAGAACAAGCACAAATATGGGGGAGTACCAAACATCTAGAGATATCTATGCTGTTGGAGACCCTGTGTATGAATTCAATCCCAAACATACAAAGCTGGAACTCCTAGATCCTTGGGTCCTTCAAGGTAGCTGCATTAACAAATTATCACACATACTGTATATAATACACCAAGGGTAATAACAAGTAGCTACACAATGATCAATTGTACCCCTGCTGTGGCATCCCACCCAGGAATGCTTTTCTGCACCTTCTCATATGCTTCACAGGTTTTAATAGTTATTTAGGATGTCAGGGAAAATCAGGGGAGAAGGGGGGTGTTGCAGTCAAAATGGACACCTCAGCTGCAAGCATATCTCACAACACACAGGGGCACTTGTAAAAGCTTCCCTATGATGGACATAACATCATGACCTCATCCAACCCCACAAGCTTGGTGGGATTTCATACTTCCTTATAAAGAGCAAATCCAATTATGGCAAAGATCCCAACAGCAATGACTCTTATCCAGAGCACTGCTGATCCCTATCCGGATCACTACCACATATACCCCTCTTGTGGCCCAATGGCCCTTTTGCTGTGGTATATGGATCCTCAATCTTGGCAATAAATAGCATCTTATTCTAAATCCTGTTCCTGTCTCTCTTATCCTGGACTGTTGTCTTCCCCAATCCAAATACTGTGCTATAATTAGCTTAGTTGCAATAATCTATATACTATTCTTTAATCCAATTTGCCCATTGATACCAATATTGTTGTTAATTGACATAAAATTGCATGTTGGATTTCTATTTAATGAACAACTTGGGTTCTCTCTGGGTTAGCTTTGGTTCTTTATCTCAGCAGGTGTGGAAATTAGAGTAGTGGTTTGGATAGGCAGCACTCATCACTTGTATAGCATGGTAGCCCTTGTCTCAAGGCTGTAGGATGGCACTGGCAGGGTTTAATCAGTTTTAAGTTTTTTATTGTGATATAAAATTCTGAATAGTTTACCTCAAAAGCTTGATGTTGCTGGGGATCAAGGGTGCTGTTTGAGTATATAAGAGGTATACAGGGTAAAATTTTATCATGGGATAAAGATTGTGATGATTGGTAAATATCCCCTTTAAAGTTAGTCTAGGGGTCAGTTTATTTTTCTTGGATCTCTGAAGTTCTTCATGATTGATCTCATAATTTTAATCCAAAAGGTTTAAATGATTTAGACTTGGTTTTTAATTGATTTTTGAAATCAATACTTTTATATCAGCTCAGCCTAATTTAAACTTGAACATAGAGATAAATTATGCTTAGCAGCTGTTTGAATTTTAAATTGGATAATGGCTTTAGAGCTGCTGGGTGATAAGTTTGTCAAGTTCTAAATTTTCTCGAATCCGGGCTTGAAGGTTCTCATTCATGAACTTTTCAAGACAGCAATGGAGTTGGAATCAGGATTGGCCCGACTTTGCAAGCTGCTTGGTATTCAATGTACTGGCAGCTGTGGTAGGTTAAAGCAAGGTTGGCGTATTACAAATAGTTTTCTTAGCTCAAAAGAGCGCTTTAAAAGCCAGCCCATCCAAACCATTTACTTTGCTTAAGCCTATTCAATTAGCTAAACCCCGTACACACTATTTTTCTGGATATTCTATCCCATACACTTCATGTCTTACCCAACCAGGGATGAGTATCTTGATCAGGGCGATTCTGAGGAGTATCGAAACGGGTATTCTAGAAGGGAGGTGAGTACATACGAGAGAAAATATAAAGAAATCAAGTATAAACTCAAACTTTTAAAAAATGTAAGGTTTCACTTTTTTCAATCCTAATTTTAAAGTCGTACAGCCATCTCCAAACACAACTAGCTGAAGCTAGACAAACCATATCACGCTTGAATTCCCGCAAAGCAATTCTACTTACAGAGCTTACTATTGCAGAAAAACCAAAGAAAGGGAGAGAAATAAAAGCTGTCACATTTCATAAAAGGAGTATGTTTATTTTATTCCAATTTCATTTTAATGCTTTTTTAGGAACTCCTCCAGAGGACGAGGAGTTTCTACCTCCTGGAATAGGGATGGCTACTAATTCCAAAAAAGTAGCAGCGAAACCTGCACCAGAAGATTCTCGTCGAAATCGGCCCTTGTCCCAAGGCCGCATAGCATACATAATGCCACGTGACAAGCATGGGAACTATCTACTGCCTCTAACTATAGGGAAATTCTGCCTCCTTGACTTGGGGAAGATTGATTATAAAAACAAAAACTTTCATAGCTCTAGATACATTTGGCCAATAGGGTACACAATACAGAGATACTACCATAGCGCCACAAGGACTGATAGGCATGCGCTTTATACTGCCACCGTTTTAAATGATGGCGGATCGCCATCTTTTCGTATCCTTGCAGACGATAATCCTGTTCCTATCATCGGAAAAACAGCTTCAGGAGCTTGGGCAGCGGTTATTTCTCAAGCAAATCATATCCGAGGCTTAAAACGTAAAAATACAGCTTCTGGTCCAGAGAACTTTGGAGTTGCTGATGCGACCATCTCCAAGATGATCCAGGATCTTCCCAATGCCCAACTCTGTGAAAACTACAATTGGGAAGAGTTTCAACTACAAGAACCCAAGAAAAGCCCACTTTTACCTCTTGAAATCCCGAATCAAGCCTCTCCCAGCAAGCCGCCTGTCAGCTCTCGTGCCAAACCAACTCCCCTTAATCATCGCCCCAAGGTTTCTTCAAGCCTTCGCCAAGAAACAACAGCTCATGAATCTTCTAACAAGCAGAGCGATGTTTCTGTTAAACCCAAAGACAACTCAATCGATGATCTTATCCTTGATATGATTGATTCATCACCAGACGATTATTCTGACTAGAAGACCTTAGTTTATAGTTCACTCATAAATGCATGGTCTTGATTTTTATAAAACATACAAACCGCCTTTCACTTTGAACAGGCTGTGTTTTCTCCAACCAATTTCAATACATGGCATATTGCTTTTATGTGTTCAGTCATGTTTCAATTCAAACGGTAGACGCTTCTGGCTGACTTTCAACCCCAGAAGCATCATTACTTTTATCTGAATACATTACATTGTCACATTACTGTTTAACTATATATTGCAGCCGACTGCTTAGCCAAATTACTCTACATAGAAAAATAAGCCCTTTTTAAATTTACAACGTATATGCGATTGCAGTATGGGTTTAACAGAAATTTCAGGCAACCCTCGAATAGCACATTCCTGGCTAGTGATTTCGCTATATTAATAGCTTGCTTTTAATCTAGGATTATTACATGCCATAAAGTTTACTTTGTATTGAATGCTTCAAGAAGATGTGGTTTTCTATAAAACATCTGAAATAGCTACTTTGAGTATTGTCTTATACCTCATCCATATTCAAGGGGCTTGGTTTATCTTAAGCTCTACAGCAAATTAAAATCTAATCATCTTTTCCACCCAACTTAAAGATGGGCATTTGCTCTTGGTGAAGGATTCCATCAGCCTTGAAATATTGTGATATTGTCGAGAGTCTGGATGTACAAGCATTCTGGCTACCGCCAACCTACTTAACATCCAGTCATCGCCTGATTTAGTCCCCTTCCAATATACCGTTTGACATACTGAGAATGGTAACCAAGCAATATCACCTGACTGTCCAAGTATCCAGTGGCTCAAACCCATCTAGCACATGACCAACCCCTAGGTTCGATCCAACTAAATCCCCGCCACAGTCAAGTCTATATAAGTCTAAAGTATTATCTAATAAAATATACTTCTCTTCTTTCTTAATTCCATATTTGAAGCTTCCCCAAAAGGCGCTCCTTATCACTGGTAGCAGCTACAGTTTTTTGACCACACCCATGAAAGAGAAAATGACTGACCAAAACCCGCTCACCTTTGCTCACGTACTCAACCAGGCCACATCCCAGGATACCTAGAAAACGTACTTCCGCACCCACGACATTGATGAGAATATACCTAGTGGATGTACTGTATTCAAAGGTCTGGTCATGCCCAAAGCATGCGACAAGATTATTCAATACAGTTGCTCTCTTCAAACACAAACAAACGCAATACCACCTATCACAGGTGAAGTTACCAACACCAAATACATTGGTATCAACAAGTTCTTTGATAAAAACAAAGAAAACTTCATCAACTGGCTAGACCACTCAGCCGTCAAACTCTGCGCCAGCCACATCCCCCACAAAAAATGGGTCCAGGAAGCCAGCAAGCACCTGTACAAGGCTGCAGCTAGCTGGTTTGCCACCTGGGTTGGCTCACAAACTGACTACCAGCTTGACAACTGGGAAGAGTTCAAAGCGGACATCACCCACAATTTCTGCATCACCAAATCCCTCCAAGACATCACAATACAGCTCAGTGATCTTCCTCAGAAGACCACTATTGCAGCTTACGCCAACAAATTTGAGGAAATACATCACAAGATCCAAAACCCAGCACAAGCTGATAACGTACATACCAGAGCCTCATTCATCAACAGAATGAAACCCTCTGTTGCTGCCCTCATCTGCCCAGAGGCAAATACCCCCATGCCTGCGCTCATTGCAGAAGCCAAGCACGCCAAAAAATGTGCAAACATGGAATATGCTGCACACAACGGCAATCACTCCTCAAACTGCAATGGCAGAGAAAACTTCAATGGCAACAAACTCCAAAATACTAACCATAACAACGGCAACCTCAATTGCAACAATGGCAATCACAGCCAAAGTGCAAACCGCTCCTGTCCCAAGAAAGAGGACACCACCAAAGTTAACAATGCTGAAGTAGCAACCTGCTATGAATCTGACCCCACATTCTCTGACCTTGAAGGTCTCAAAACAGAGGAACAGGGAAAAGAGGAGGGGTAACAGGCTTAAGTGCCCCTGTCTCCCCCCAACTTGACAAGAAATTGTACCAAGGCACAAACTTTGCTACTCACATTCCCCATGTCCCGCAATCCTCCATTTTTATGAACTTAAAAATTAAAGATCACTCACAACTTCTTATCTACCCATGCACTTACAAATCACATACACATAAAATTTTATTTGACTCTGTTGCACAACACACAATGGTTAGCAAACCATTTGTAACCAAGTACAAAATACCAGTTGTCAAATTCAACTTCAAATACACCAGAATGGCAGACAAATCAAAGGTTCTACTCAAAGGCAAAACAACTCCCTTCAGAATTGACCTCCAAGGCAAACAAACGTCCATCAAAGGACTTGTCATGAACAGCATAAACTATGACATTGTAGCAGGCATGGACTTGTTCACCTGAGTGAGCCCCAGCGTATGTTGGAAAACAAAAACCATGACCATCAAACACAACGGAGTCAATTTTAAAATCCTCAAAGAACCCAATGGCCTCATCCTAAGAGACACAGTATTTGTCCAGGTCATAAACCAAGATGACTCAGAACATCTAACCAAAGATAGTACCCTCCACATAATGAGGTACACTGAGTTCAATAGCATACAAACACAAAGGATACAATGCCCAGAACTTGTGGCACTCCTAAATGAATACACTCATGTATTCAAAGAAGAACTCACTGAGCTACCCCCCAAACGGAAGGTCAAACATGGCATCAACTTATGAAAAGCCATGCCCAAACCTGCACCCCTCTACAGACTCTCTCCCATGGAGACCTAAACCCTCAAAACACACATTGAGGACAACTTAGCTAAAGGCTTCATCTGCCTGTCTGAATCCCCATGGGGGGAAGCAGTATTCTTTGTAAAGAAAAAGGAAGGCACTCTATGTCTAGTAAATGACTATAGAGCTCTCAATGCAAGCACAGTAAAGAATTAAATACCCTCTTCCACTTATAGAGAATCTGTTTGCAAGACTCTCAGGTGCCAAATTTTTCTCCAAAATTGACCTCACCTCAGGGTACAACCAAGTTGAAGTAAAGGAAAAGGACATGCCAAAGACTGTGTTCCGTACGCAGTTTGGATCCTTCAAATGTAGAGTAATGAACTTTGGGATGACCAACGCTCCCACAACGTTTGTCACCATGATTTATCAAGCACTAAATGGTCTCTCAAATACATTATGATACCTTAACAATATCATCATACTTTCAAAAACCAAAGAGGAACACCTCACGCATGTCTGCTAGACACTTGATTGACTTGCAAAGCACAAGCTTTACGCAAAACCAAGTAAGTGCCAATTTATGGAAAAAGAACTCCTGTTCTTGGGCCACATTGTCTCTGACAATGGCATCAAAGCAGATCCAGACAAAATTAAAGCCATAAATAACATGCAACGCCCCACCTCCGTTAAACAAGCTAGATGCTTTCTTGGTATGGTAGCTTACCTAAGGAAATACATCAAAGACTGCAGAAAACTAACCACACCAATCAATGACTTAACCAAGGGTAATGCCAAAAAGAAATTCATCTAGACTCTGGAATGTGACAAGAATTTCCATTTATTAAAACAAGCTCTGATTGAAGCACCAATCTTGCAATACCCTAACAATAACAGGCACTACAAGCTCAAATCAGATGCCAGCGACACCGCCATTGGCGCAGTCCTGCGCATCCGCCAGCCAGGACAGCAAGACTTCCTGCCAGTATGTTACAAAAGCAGAAAACTAACAAATACTGAGCAGCGATACCCAATACACAATAAGGAATTGCTAGCAATATACCACGCTTGCAAGAAATGGAGATGTTACTTAGAAGGACATTTAAACATCCGAGTATTAACTGACCATAAATTCTTAATCTATTTCAAAACTCAGAACGCACTCGCACGGCGGCAAGCCAAATGGATGTCCTTGCTGGAACAGCTTAACCTGGGCATCTAGTACAAAAAGGGGGCAGAGCTGGTCACAGCCAATGCTCTCTATAGACTATGTCAGCCTAGAGAGGATCACCCTGACCACCTGGACCCTGACTGGCCAAACCTGTACAACACTGAGTATGAAACCAAAGGGAAAGACCCCTCAACACATCAACTGACCCACAATACATTAGTAAGAAACAAAAATTATTTCCATGTATCAAATGGCACAGTATACCAAATTATTAATGACAAACATATCCTGTACATCCCACTTGCACAAAGAGTTGACACCATACTAAGACATCACCGCCTGCTAGGCCAAAAAAGGCTAAAAACCTATACCTCACACTAAAAGAGATAGTATGGTGGCCCAACCTCAAGCAGGATATAGTTAATGTTCTGAAAAAGTGCACAGTGTGCAAGAAATACACCAGTACAAAGGCTCCTCAGCCAACAGTCAACCCAGTACCAGACCCTGAACCATTTAAGGTTTGGGGGCTAGATGTAGTGGGGCCCTTCCCAGAAACAAAGACAAACCAACACTTCTTAATTGTAGCTATCAACTTTTCCACACACTGGCCCATCTGCTGGGCAACAAAGGACCACAAAGCAGAAACCATCAACTGTTTCATTAACAAAGCAATCATAGCCAACTATGGCACTCCAGACTACATCATAACTGATGGGCAACAGAGTTATCAGATCACGTAGTTAATGAAAACTTGAAATCTAAAAACATTAAACACTCCACAACCTCTCCATACAGGCCACAGGCCAATGGTAGAGTGGAACGCCTAAACGGCAGCCTTATCAGGACCCTAGAGAAAATAATGGATGTCAAAGCCAAAGACACATGGCCACTATACATGAAACATGCATTATTAGTATCCCAAGTTTGCACTAACCAAGGGACAGGCTATTCACCGTTTGAGCTAACCTACAGGTACAAACCGGAAGTAATCACCCACAACAAACAGCCCTACATTAAGATCCCCCCGGGGAAACCTCCCACAGTAGAGCAAGCACCAAACCTACAACACATCCGCCTCAAAGCTAAAATAGCTGAAATGAAGAGGCTCAAGACACAAAAGGTAACCTCCACAGAGGAACCACTTCCCATCAACTCCCCTGTCTGGATTCTAGCTGGCAACAGAAAGAAACTAGACTCAGTACACAGGGGACCAGGAAGAGTCATCAAGTACAGACCATACAAAAACACCTATCTAGTAAAATTCCAAAGTGCCAAAAACCCAATTATCAAGAAATACCACAGAACCCATCTCTGTCTCAGTAAAGAAGAACACTCAACCAGACTGGTTCCAACTAGCAAACAGCTCCAGGAGCATCAGGTGGCAGCTGTTAAGACAAAGCCCTCTCCTGATGCACCAGAGTAACCTCTTAAGGGGGGTGTTGAGGGTCTGGATGTACAAGCATTCCGGCTACTACCAACCTACTTAACATCCAGCCATTGCCCAATTTAGTCCCCTTCCAATATACTGTTTGACATACCAAGAATGGTAACCAAGCAATATCACCTGACCGTCCAAGTATCCAGTGGCTTGAACCCATCTAGCACATGACCAACTCCTAGGTTTGATCTAACTAAATTCATGCCACAGTCAAGTCTATATAAGTCTAAAGTGTTATCCAATAAAATATACTTCTCTTCTTTCTTAATTCCATATTTGAAGCTTCTCCAAAAGGCGCTCCTTATCAATATATTAATCAGCAGCAAAAAGCCCCATGTCAATTTTATCCTAGATTAAATCAAAATACATTTAATCTTTTTAAAAGATAAGCCAGATAAAGGTGCTTAAAGGGCTCCAAAACATTTTTAATATAAAAAAGGCATTTTATTCCTGAGAATATTTCACTGAAAAAGGAACTAGAACACTTGTGAAATTAAAGGCTGAACCCCTTAAGCAGACAAGGATGAAAATATCAGGATTGACATTTGCTTTTTCAGCCACTGCCTTTCTATAAAAGATACATCTCAATAAAGGGTATTGTACCTGTGCCCAAGTACTGACCAACTTCAATTGGTTTTCATTTGATAAGTTGTTGCCAGAAAAATTCAAAGCAACTCTAATTTCAGAGTTCTATACCATTTTTTATAAATCTGCAAGTTTTCTTTGGTAATTTAAGAGTGTGTAATCTAGGATTGATGTAGATAATCAAGCACTGTATGTTAAGCTTAACAAACTCATCAGACTTCAAGAGCAAATGAATGATAAAGGAGGATCTTATTGAAAACAAGTTAAAAGCCTAATTAAATTGTAGAACAATTATAGAAATTCAAAATCTTAAAAGATAGCAACATTAGATTGTCAATAAGCAATGCAGTGCCAAAACTTTTATAGGCCCAACTTTAGAATCACTCCAGGAATTCTAAAATGTAGTCTGAAAGCTGGTGATAAAATATACTATCTGGAGTCCAAAATTGTTGCACAAGTATAAAATAGTAATAGTGTTGTAACTGTCCTGCATTAGAAGTTTCTAGGGGGAATATTTTGGAAACTAGATAATTATCTTTATTGCAATATGTGACTTATATAGTTTGGGTGGATCATTTTAAGAGGAACAAGATTGGGACAATCAATCAGTTGGATTGGATAGGGGTGTATTGATCCTTATAATGAGTCAAGCGCCAAATATAGCTGTCTATTGGGTAGAGATTGTCACTGGGTCTTGTTGCCTTATTTGGAAACTTGAGTTGATTTCTACATTTGGCTTCAGGTTATGAGGAATTCAGTTTAAGTGATGTTTCAAATGAACCAATTATAGTTCAGTATTTGATTGAGAAAGGCAACAGTCCAATAAAAAGGACAAGAATAAGAATAATAAGGTAATGGTTATTGGTTGTTATTGTGACTAATATAATATACTGGGAAAGCCACAAGTCTACCAGAGGGTGGCATGGTGGTGGGTCTGATATAAGGTTTGGGCTGTAAAATGCCTTGGGCAGGGATCATTGCATTTAATTGGCAGCACTCCTAATTAGAAGATAGTGCCTGTAATTTGGCATTGCCATCAGAGTGATCCGTGCCATTAGACACATCATGGGGCAATGCATCAAGCACCCCCTGTGTATTATGAGATATGTTGGCAGGTGAGAGGAGAATCTTGGTTGAAACACCCCCTTGTGTAAGAGAGGGGAGCTAAACTGACTAAGTCCGGCTCCCATCCCAGGAAAAATCCCACCAGGACACTATCCAGTGTATAACTGGTAATGCCACTCAAAGGGGCACCCAGAGCAAGAACACCAACAATATCTTGGACTCCTTGTACTTGATCTTGGGTTCTTTCTCCTTCATTTTGGGCTCCTGCAGTCTGTTACAGCTCAGGTGTTTCATCCTTAGCCCTGGATGCTGTATCTTGAGTCTCTGCACTTTCTGCTTGGTCTTTAGCTCCTTCTGTAATCCTAGTGGCCTTTGTAATACACTTGATCCAGTCCCTGTCAAGCCTCAGTTAGCTCTCCCTTTTATAGCTCCTTGTTTCAGTCCAAAATCTCTCACAGAACCCTTCTTTTCCAAAGCTTAACCTATCCTGTTTTTCTCTTTTTACAATATACTAAACTTAATAACTTACTTCAGCCAATAAAAGTCCTGAATTTTCTGCTTCATTTCCTCATTTTTTAGGCTTAAACCCTTCAGTTAAAGCCCTGAAAACAGAAATCACACCAGCTTTGACCTGCAGCCAATCAAACAACCATATTAAACTGTTTTGCCAAAAAATTTACCCAAATGAATTGATCTTATCCTGGTTCAAACCCAGTGCTGTCTTGCCCTGGATAACACTTGCTCTGCATTTCAAATTGTTTCCCTGTGATTTTTGCCATGTTTCTCAGGGCAAACTCAGCGCTTCCAACTATGTTTTACTTAGGGGATTTTCAAACCCTAATTTCTTCAACGTTTTTCCAAGTTTCTCTGCATTTTTCTCAACATTTTAACCATTTGAATTGCCTGCCGCTCACTTCTTGCCTCACTTAATCATTCTGGCAAAACTCCAGCCTTCATCCTCAAAGTTTCTCTGTCCTGCTTCTGGCTACTTTGTCTCATTCTTACTCAATCAATTCCTTATAAATTTACAGTCTATTTTCAGTAAAACATTTCCTGCTTTTTCCTTATTTTTATATGATATTTATATTAGTCCTTTTATCATATCTTTTTGGAAGATTATTTAATTCTTTTATTTGCTTCTTTCTTATTATTAATCTTATTTCCAACAGTCTAGGTCCATCATTCCTGCTTTTTCAGCTACTTTTGCTGATCCTTCTTAACCAACTTCCAGTCCTTCAGCTATTATATCACCTTGATCTTCTAGTCCTTCAACTAGTCCTGCTCCATGACCTTCTAGTCTTTCAGCTAGTATTGCTTCATGATCCTCTAGTCCTTCAACTAGTCTTCACTATGAACCACCTAGGTTTCATTCCCCACTATGAACCACCTCGGTTCCATCCACAGTCCCCATTACTAATACCTCAGACTCAGCAATAAGTCTACAAGGCTACTAGAGTTTGAATGGGACCATGTAAGTGCCCTCCACTTGGGCCATTCAACCACAGACAATCCTCATGTCTGTGTAGTTGACTTTACTCACTCAGGTGGTTAAGTCTGAGCTTTCAGGCGCAAAGTAGCCAACTTTACTTCCCAGAGACCTAATCATTATCAAGTTCTAAAGCTGCTTAACCAAGCAACTACACTGAAAATGTCTCTGGGCATATCCATGCCCCCAATGGTAGCTTCAGGACCTCCCCAAAGCCTCCAGGGAAACACAGACAAATACAACTTACCAGACCATTAGATAAGGTGCTTACTCACAAACATCCTGTAAGTGCACAAGGGAATGTGGAGCTATCTCAGCTCCTCCCTTTCCTAGCAGCCAATGTTACCTGCTAGGTAGAAGAGCCATCCCTTCCCAGTAGTCCTTTGTTACCTAATAGGTGAAGACCTTATTATCTCCTAGTAGCCAATGTTACCTACTAGGTTTAGACCTCCAAACTAACCCCCTAGTAGCCAATGTTACCTAATAGGTTCCTACATTCTCCACCCCTAGTATCCAATGTTACCTATCAGGTGGAGACACCTAACCAGCCTCTATCAGCCAATGTTACCTTCTAGGCTGGTTCATTATCTGCCTCTAGTAGCCAATGTTACCTACTAGGCCTCTACCTGTCCCAAAACTACTATACTTTGCCAACTTTCAGCTTAGAATCTTTATTGTGGTCAAATCAGCCCTTTTCTGCACAACAGCTTCCATGTTATCTGGCATATAGCTCTTCCCCAAGATAGCCTCTATCTTCACAAATTAACCCAGGCATAAGGTTATTTGGCCTTCAAACTGCTTTAAAAACTATGGGTGAACTCTCTCTAGTTCCCCTCAACTGGAAATTTGGTTCTGGTGACACACCACTTATTCAGAAAGGACCAATCTACCTCTGCAACCTACGCCTTATGGTCTTCAGCAGTCTCTAATGATCAAACCACACCAGAATTCCTTTCTTAAACCAAGGGTTCATCCTGAACCTGTTTTGTGAATTCCACTTGGACTGGCGTACATACTGCGCCTGCTGCAACTTCTCCCTTGCCTGTTCATACACCTCCCAGATCAGCTTGGCATGGGCCTCTACTGCCTCTGCATGGTCCTCCCATGTCTGGTAGCTTACATGCCCTACCTCATTGCTGAGCAACACTTCCCTTCCGTACAACATTTTGAATGGACTTAACCCAGTACTGACATGTGGCATTAGTCTGTATGCCATTACTGCATGAGTCATATGTGTCCTCCAATTTGTGAGAACCCCATCTGCAATCTGCTCTTTGTCCTGCTTCAACGTCCGGATGGTTCTCTCCACCAACCCATTAGACTCTGGGTGATAGGTGGACACAAAGCTATATGGTACATTCCATTTTGCACACATCTCTTTTTCTCTTGGCTGGAATAGGGCAACCCCTAATCTGGGATTATCTTCTCTGGACACCCATCTCTCAAGATCAAGAATTCCTCAATGAAGGTGGCTATCTGGTACCCATTCTTGCGTTGTACCGCCTTCACTTCAATCCACTTTGTAAAGAGGTCAACAGCTACCAGGAAATACTCCTTCTGACCACTAGTAAGTGTCACATGTCCTGTATCCAGGGCCACTTTCTCAAATGGGTATGATGCCTCTATTGGTCACAATGTGTAATTTCAGACCCCCATGGAGTACTTTTCACACTGCAGGCATTCTCTCAACATCTTCTCCACAGTCTGACACAACTTGGGTCAGTAGTACCTACTCCTGACTGCACCTGTCAACTTCTGGAACCTGAAGTGTCCCCAAACCAAGCATGGAGATCTTGGACATCCTGCTCCTGGTATTCTGGCATGATGTACCTCCTATTTTTTCAAACTGCTTCAGCCTGCCTCTCAGCATCCTCTGTGTATCCCTCCTGGATTCCTATCATTGCTCTGGACAACAGATCTGCCACCACATTATCTTTCCCTTGACAGTACACAACATTGTAGCTGTAAGAGGCTAGCTTCTCCGTGTAACTCAATAGATGTCCCATCTAGTTTGCCTTGGTCATCAGTGCTTTCAGTGGGACATGATTTGTGATAATTACAAAAGTTGACCCCATCACATAGAATTTGAACTTATTCACAGCCCAAACCACAGCTAACTCCTCTCTCAGTGGCCAAATACCTTGTCTCAGCGCCCCGCAGAATCCTTGAAGCATAGACAATTGGCCAGACCTGATCTGCTTCTTTCTGGGTTAACAGCGCCCCTGACCCAATTCCACTAATGTTGGTCTCTATTGCAAACGGAAGGTCCCATCTTAGTAACTGCTTTACCAGAGCATCCATCAACTTCTGCTTCAGCAGCTCAAACATCTCCTTCTGGGCTCCTCCCCAGACAAATGGAGTCTATTTTCTGCACAACAGCCACAAGGGCTCTGCCAGATCTTGCCAAATCTGAAATAATCCTCTTGAAAAACATCAAAGCTCCCATAAACAACTTTAACCCCTTGATGGTAGTTGGAGCCTTCATCTGGGCAATCAAGGCCACCTTTTTCTCATTTGGTCAGATCTTTTCCCCTGAAATGTGGTGACCCAGCACCAGAATTTTTTTCTGCGCCAGCTTACATTTGGCATAGCTAACCTTCAAGCCTGCCTGATGAATTCTGGAAAACACCTGTTTAAGGTCCTTCACATGCTGCTCCAGAGTAGGCAATAACACTGTCACATTATAAATATACACCACCATCTTTGGCTGTAGACCTTGGAACACCTGATCCATCACTTGTTGGAACACCGCTCCTGACGTCTTCATTCCTAAGGGCAACACTTCCCACTGATATAGACCTCTTAGAGTACTAAACACCGTCACCTCCTGTGATTTCTTGGCAATCATCAACTGGTGATACCCCTTGGTTAAGTCTAGTGTTGTGAAGTACCAGCACCCTGGCATAGCATCTAACTGGTCCTCAATCTGGTGCATGGGATAAGCATCATTGACCACATTGGCATTGATCATCTGAAAGCCAATGCACACCCAAATATTACCATCAGGATTAGGAACACACACTATTGGAGCATGTAAGGACTGTGACTTTCCTCAATCAAGTTGTCCTGTAGCATCTTTTTCACCTCCTCTCTTATTGCAGCAATTGCAGCTGGAGACTGTTGAGGCACATATCCCTTATATGGCTTCC
The DNA here is from genome assembly GCA_014839935.2 of Entomophthora muscae. NCBI lineage: Eukaryota > Fungi > Entomophthoromycota > Entomophthoromycetes > Entomophthorales > Entomophthoraceae > Entomophthora > Entomophthora muscae. Next base: position 213,316 of record QTSX02005768.1, read on the forward strand.
CTGTAAAGAGTTTGGTCTTTTATTCTGGCCCAGTTTGGCCCACATCATACTTGTCAATGGAGAAACACTGCGTCCACTTATACAATAGAAGTCCAAGTTCATTGACTAAAGAACAGCCTTCTGGGATCAAATGGGTCAACTCCAGGAAGGGCAACAAGAAATAGGAATATGGCTACTTCTTTATTGAGCTTCACACTTTCATTCACAGCTGAGATCCATTCTCCAATCCTCTGTCCAGGCATTATGCTAATTTCTGAACTCCAGGCATTCCAGATCTTCCAATCTTCTACCTCATCAGTGATCCGACTTGGCTGTATATGGGAACTACAGCCACAACGTTTTTTGCCAACACAGCCACCTGCATGCCACCCCATTTTCCTTGGCCAAAGGGTGCTACTTCTACTCTTCTAAACATCTGTGGGGGGATCACAGCTGATTGTATGCATACAGAGCCACTCTCCTGGTACTTTCTTCTGGGGCTGGTATAGAGAGAAACTGGTACTGTGACGGTCCATATGGGAGCTGTTGTGCAGGCAAGGGCTGATTTGGCCACAATAAAGACTCTATGCTGAAAGTTGGCAAATTAGAGTGAATTTATGACAGGTAGAGGCCTATTAGATAACATTAGCTATTAGGGGTGAGGAATGTGATAGCCCAGCAGGGAACTTTGGCTGCTGTGGGCTAGTTGGGTGTCTCCACCCAGCAGTGAATGATGGCTGCTAGGGGTGGGGAGTGGATCACCCTGGTGGGTAATGTGAGCTATCAGGGCTGATTAAAGATGTGACCCTGGTGGATAATGTGGGATGCTAGGGAAGGGAGGAGCTAAGATAGCTCTATGTGCCCTTGTGCGCTTACAGGAGGTCTGTGAGAAATTAGCTTACCTAGCAAACTGGTAGGGTGTCTTTGTCTGTGTTTCCCTAGAGGCTTTGGGGAGGTCTTGAAGCTAACATTGGGAGAATAGATATGCTCGGAGGTGTTGTCAGGGTAGCTGCTTGGGAAAGCATCTGCAGAACTTGATAATGATCAGGTCTCTGGGAAGTAAAGTTGGCTACTTTGTGCCTTAAAGCTCATACTTAACCACATAAGTGAGTAAAGTCAACTCCACAGACATAAGGATTGTCTGTGGTTGAATGGTCCAATTGGAGGTCACTTTCAGGGGCTCAGTCAAACTCTAGTATCTTTGTAGACCTATTGCCTGAGTCTGAGATATTGGTAACAGGAACTGAAAATGGAAGCAAGGCAGTTCATAGTGAGATATCACAGTAAAGACTAGTAAGAAAGACTGGATGATCATAGTGAAGATGAAACCAAGGTGGTTCATAGGAAGAACTAGTAGAAGATCATGGAAAGGATTAGCTTAAGGGCTAGAAGATCATGAAGCAAGACTAGCTAGAGGACTGAAAAATCAGAGAAAAGAACTGGCTGAAGGACTGGAAGTTGGTTAAGAAGGGCCAGCAGAAGTGGATGAAGAAGTAGGAATGCTGGACTTAGACTGCTGAAATTAGGACTAATAATAAAAAAGAAGCAGTTAAAAGGAATGAATTAAACTGCCAAAAAGATATGATAAAAAGATTAAGATTAATATTGTATAAATAAATAAGTGGAAAGAATGAACTTTTTTACTGAAAATAGACTGTAAATTTATAAGGAATTGGTTGAGTAAGAAGGAGCCAAAGTAGCCAGAAGCAGGACAGAGAAACTTTGAGGATGAAGGCTGGAGTTTTGCCAGAATGATTAAGTGAGGCAAGAAGTGAGCGGCAGGCAATTCAAATGGTTAAAATGTTGAGAAAAATGCAGAGAAACTTGGAAAAACGTTGAAGAAATTAGGGTTTGAAAATCCCCTAAGTAAAACATAGTTGGAAGCGCTGAGTTTGCCCTGAGAAACATGGCAAAAATCACAGGGAAACAATTTGAAATGCAGAGCAAGTGTTATCCAGGGCGAGACAGCACTGGGTTTGAACCAGGATAAGATCAATTCATTTGGGTAAACGTTTTGGCAAAATATTTTAATCTGGTTGTTTGATTGGCTGCAGGTCAAAGCTTGTGTGATTGCTATTTTCAGGGCTTTAACTGAAGGGTTTAAGCCAAAAAATGAGGGGATAAAGCAGAAAAAGCTGGTTTTTAATTGGCTGAAGTAAGTAAGAAGGCTTAATATATTATAGAGCAGAAGAAACTGGATAGTTTAAGCCTGGAAAACCAGAGTGCTGAGAAAAAACAGGGACTGAAACAAGGAGCTATAAAAGGGGGATCAGTCTGAGACTTTTCTGGGACTGGAACAAATGGAATACCAAGGCAACTAGAGCTATACCGAGAGCTGGAGTCAAAGATAAAGGAGCTGGAGCCTAGGATAAGGCACAGGAGTCCAAGCAAAGAGCAAGAATCCAAGACTAAGGTTCAGGAGCCCAAGACCAAGTACAAGAAGTCCAAGATATTGTTGGAGGACTCCAAATATTGGCACATATCAATTGTTTCCTTGACCCCCAGGCCACATACCAGGAGGTTTCTAAGAGGATCTTCCTTCTTAAAGCAAATAAAGGCCCATTTTGACCCCTTCCCAAATTTTAAAGTAGTACAGATAGACCCTATGAGTAAGTTGCCCAATATTTTCTATCCTAGCCAAGGGGAGGAAGACAACTACTGCCAAAGCTATTAAAGGTTTGCCACTAGTAAACCCTCTCAGGAGGAGTGGGAATGGTTAACTAGACACCTTGAGATGACAGATAGGAGAAGGGAGTTTATTGGGAATGAGTTTAATAGGTTGTTAAAGGATTGGTACAGGCCCACAGAGGGACTAGCACCAGCTGAAGCATAAGTGCATGGTGGGGATGCCCGCCTAGTTATAGGGAAAGTATTGGAAGAGTTTGCAGTAATGCAAGCCAAGTATAAACTTCAGGCTAGCCACCTACCACTACTAGGGAATGGCAACTCCTTCCAGCCAGTCCCTGGCTATGACCCAGGACACACATTGGGGACTGGTGAACAGGAACCCCACACATACCAAGCTTGAGGATGGATATTTATACCCACACTGTTAGCAGCAAAGAGCTGCTGGTATGTTGCCCATATGTAAGCTCCTTTATCCAAATAGATAGTTATGTGGAGCTCTTGTAGTTAGGCTCTTGATCTATAGCTCTCTAATTTAAAAATAGGGTTCAATCAATAACTGATGGAAATAAAGTGTAAGGTCTCATAGTTTGGGGAAGGTGGTTGTAAACTAAAGCTTTTAACCCAGTTATATTAATGTTAGTCAAATACAAAAATGTAGGTAGGGTTTGTAGTAACAACTGGACTAAGGCTCCTAGAAGCTTGTAGGAGGTAAAGTAAGGGCTGAGGCAGTTGATTAAACCTAAGAAAATGAAATAGAGTCCAGTCTTAATGACTGACAACTTGGTCAAAAAATCAATTTCTAAGTCAGGGAACTGCTCACCACTAGTTGAAGGATTAAAACTTTCAACAATCAAATTGTGGGTATTACTATAGAAACTACCTAGCTGATGAAAAAGAAAGTCAAAAGGAATCATAAGATTGAAAATAAAAACTTAAACTAAAATTGGAAATGAAACACAAGCCACAAAACCTAACAAGTACCTTTTTGGGGTGCAAGTCAAACAATCTCAACTTACTGTTAAGATTGGAAAACCAAGCCTTTTTATTTCACTTGGTTGTGAGGTGCAGAATTGAGGTGATAAAATTTAACCAAGATTGGTTAGTGGGAATGGTGTAGAGAAACAAAACAGAAGCACATGTTTCTTGTGGTTTAAACTTAAAAAGTTAACACCAAACGTAAAGGAGATAAAACAGGGGAACGGTGATTGCTTGGCAGAGTGTGAAAGCAAAAGAGAAAAGCGGAAGAGCGGCAAAAACCTGGTCCGAAGATGCTGGCGTAAGCGGCAAGAGCGAAAAGGTATTCCGACTTCGGACTTGAATAATTTTAACTAACGTATAGGTCCGCGGTTCGAAAATTGTCCAGGAGGAACAAAGGTAAGATTCGAACTTAAAACTAACTGTAAAATAGGTGGAATATTGCCAGTCAAAAAGGGTAAGAGTGAGGGGATATTTCTGAATGCAAAATGAGCCAAGAATAACCCAATTACTTCAAAATAATTTGGTGTCCAAAAGAGTAGAATACTAGCAGCTAAAATAAAAAAGGAGAATCCTGACATAAAGGGTACTACTTATTGTCAAAACATCCACAATTTTTCCCTCTTGGGAAAATAATTTCCCAATAAACATCCTGATTGGGGAATAATTGGTGGCACTCTTATCCCATGTTCATGTTGTGGGATATAAACCATTTTGAATCCTAAATGGAACATTGCCTGGACAAGCCCCATGAAGCCATGGTGTACATGGACAGTATATGGCTTCATATGACACTATATAGCAATCTCTATCTTCATATCAGATAAAGTATCTTCCTCTTCTTAATTTCCCCCTGATCTCATTTTATATACTTCCAAGAAGTATATATTTGACATTATGGTAAGTCATATAATTCTATTATGAGGTTGCTATGCCCTTGTGCGTATGTTTGGTTAGTGCCAATTTTAAGGGGCCCTAAGATGTCTATCTAAACCTAACCAGCTCTAGATCAAGCTTTTTCCTAGCATCTTAGCATGTGCACCTTTAAGGTGCATAACCATGCCAGGTAAACTTTGGCTGGTAATGGGGCAGATTCTGGAAAAGAAAATAAACTACAATATCGATGGCGCGCCAAGGTCAAAGCTGGCTTCTGATACGGAGATGTAGATTCCTTTGCATCTATCGTTTGGTTTAACTTTGGTTTCCACAAATAGTGATTTGTGCCATCCTTCATGGTGAAGATGGCAGAAATCACTGAGTGAAGAGTAATGTGAGAAATCTAAGGTTGCACCATTCTTTAGCTTGAGGAAGTTACTTCTGAAGGCTACAATTTTAGAATGTTACATAAAAGTCTAGTCTTATTGGTGCCTTAGGATAGATATTCTAGATTCAAAATATTTTTGAAACTTGTATTCAACTTCTCTAGTGTATAGTTTAGCGCTTTGACAATATATAGCCAAATAGAATGAGACAAGTATGACCTATTTATGAAATCATTACTTAACCCATGAGGTTGCTTTTTAAACGCCCTATTTGGAAATGGTAGCCTTCTAAAGATTTTACCTGTAGTGGATAAAAATGTCTCCAGTGTGGTAATGCTCACACTGAAAACAAGATCATTGATTGATTCTTTATTGTCCTTTGGAAGTGTTCTATTGCAGACACCAGGTCACTATTTAAATGGTGGCTATGCTATACAGGCTGCACTACTCATCGATTGGCGTGTGAGCATGAAGCTTCAAGTAGCGTAAGTCAAGTTCGATGAAACCACTTACCACATTGGAGATAGCCAGCCAGTCCTGAGCAAGGAGGAAGGGGTTTTCTTTTGGATTGGGGGGATAGTCATGCTCAAAGACAGTGAAGCTATCAAATGTAGCCTCTTTTGTCAAACTTCCTTCCTCTTTTACAAGCAACGCACCCTCGTAGTCTTGGCTTAGTAAAACAGGACGACCAATAAGCCGCCGCCCGCGAAAATACGCCTCCCTGCTGGTAAGATCGGGTATTGGACAAGATCTTACTTTAATTTAACATCGCTATCCTGTTTCATGTAGCTTGGTAGGTTATCTACAGAAGCCACGTAGGGCTGAGTCACGAAGTAATCTTCTACGCGTGCATCTTTTGTTGCTTCGATCTTGCAAGGCAGTAGGTGGACTGATATGTTTTTAGAGAGCGTCATATCTAATTCCATTAATTAGTTATTTTGATTTTGGATTTTTTAAATCACAGCCTTCTCGAGGAAAAGTCTAAATAGAGAAGCGGAAAATAATACCAAGTTCCTTTTAACATCCAAAACACGATTCTGGGACTTGGGGGTGGATGCTACTGACAAAGTAGAGCCTCGATAGAAAAATCCCCAGGGCTCAGTAACTATGTAAACCAGCTTTGTTTTAAACTCGTGAAAGCATAACGTCAACCCTTACAAAACTATTGTGATTTTGGGGACTAACATTTATTGGCTTTTTGAAATTGCTCTATAAAAAAGCCCCATGATATCCAGTTTATTTGGCTGGAAGCATATAAGGCGCTGGCCAGCAGCAAAGAATGAGAAACTATTTAAATAAAAAAGCAAGTCGAAAGGATAAATAGTACAGAAGGGATATCATATTCGGTCTCCTGATTAAATGTTTTAAACATGGGGCCTTAACAATATATACTCAGAATTGCTCACATATACACCCAATCTAGAGAAGATTACATAGTTTTAATTAGATCTATAAGTCGAAAAATTCTACCGATTTGAAACTTTGAAGACAAAGGAATAAAGTGCTTTGCGCCCTGGAATGGGGAAGAAACTGTAAAAGAGGATGCAGGTATATGCTACCAAGCTAACAATGAAAATCAAAAACATTACAAAGCCTGACTTCAAAAGAAATGCTAGGTACTAATGCTCTGTAAAATAACTAAAACATATAAAAACCATGTTAAATGCTTTATTCGATCTTACTTTATAGCTAATTTCGAGAAAAGAAGCGATTCCTGGCTAAGCGAGGCTTCAGAATACAATTTATCATTTTCGAACCCCCATCCAACATTAAACTTTTCCCAAGTTTTGGATATCGTCCCCTGCTATGGCCAATAGAGACGTCACTAGCTTCAGCTCCCTGAAGACTAGGATTCTGTTTATGAAGTTGCTCTCCAGAAGATATTGTAGATAATCCAAGTTCCACTTTTTACGTGAAGTAATATTTCATGAGTTTGTTAAATTTAAGTTTCCCAGTTTGCTATTCTTTTAAACGAGTCTGAAATAGCATTGTAGTTTGCCTAAATTAGATTATTTTTTTAAGTTTCCGAAACTCGATTTACTTTGCAAATTCAATACTTTTATGCTAGTTCAAGTTTTTTAATTGTAGCTTGAATTTACTGTTTCCACGTCTGGCTAAAAATGCAAGCTCTTTTAAATTGCTTTAAATTTGTGATGACAGTTAAAAGCTTCATGCTCCAAAAAACAGGCCAATGTGGCTTGCTTTTCTCCGTCTAGGTTTATAGAATGTTCTAACGTTGAGATCGCTAGTAGAAAGAATCGATATCCTCTACTTCAACTTTTAATGAGTTCAGTTCACTGGTTCCGAAAGGGGCTGCGGCTTCACGACAACCCAGCGTTAACTGATCTCTGCCAACGCCCAGGAGTTACGGGGGTATACCCCATTTTCATCCTTGACCCTTTCTTTGTCGAGGCGAGCCAGACGAACTCCCCTCGGATTGGTGTCCGGCGTTGGAAGTTTCTGTAAGGATTTTATTTGCACAACGATTTTGAGTTGCAATTAAAGCTCTGAGGGCGCATAGGTTAGAATGTCTAGAGGATTTAAATGTGCGTCTTAAGGAGCATGATTCCAGGCTATTTGTTTTAAGAGGAAACCCGTTGAAAATTCTTCCCAAGTTGGTGAAGGCTTTAGATGCTAAGCATCTCACTTTCGAGAAGGATACTGAGCCATATGCGCTGTATAGAGACGGGGAGGTGATGAAAGAACTGAAAGATTACTCTTGTGATGTGGCTTCCTTTACTTCACACACTCTGTTTGATCCTGAGTCCTTATTGAAGCCCCCCAAAACTGATTATGAAAAAAATGTATGGAAAAGGGGTGTCCCCCCTCTGACTTATCGGGCCTTCATCTCCAAGGCCTTGAAGGCAGAATCTAACGGTGATTGCGTGCCGCTGCCTATCCCTGCACCTACCAAGATTCCTTCTGCATATACCAGCCTCGATAACTTAATCGAAGCCTTGGGCTCTGAAGTGGCAGGCCCTAATGGAGATTTCAGCGTGCCTTCTTCTGAAGAGCTTAATCTGGAGCTACCTTCCAAAGAGGAAGAGTCCCCCCACAAGTAAATCCAAAGATGACAAGTACTAACCACACAAGGGGAGGCGAAACTGTTGCACTCGAACGCATGGATAGCTTTCTCAAAGACAAGGCTCGAGTAATAAACTTTAAAAAACCTGAGACGGCACCCACGGCCTTTTATCCTACAGCTTCCACAACAATTCTCTCGCCCTACCTGAAGTTCGGTTGCTTATCACCTCGCCTTTTCCATCAGGAGCTCTGGGCAATTGAAAAGCCTGCGCTGAAGACTTCTAGCAAACCCCCAGAATCGTTGCGTGGCCAGCTCCTTTGGCGAGAGTTCTTCTATCTTTGTGGATATGCCGTTCCAGGGTTCGATAGCATGAAGCAGAATCCCATATGCTTGCAGATGGAATGGAAATGCCCGCAAAAAGGAGATTCCAGTCCTCACCTCGAGGCGTGGAGGGAAGGGCGTACAGGGTTTCCTTGGATCGATGCTGCCATGACACAATTACGTAAAGAGGGATGGATCCATCACCTTGCTCGGCATGCCGTAGCTTGTTTCTTGACGCGAGGAAATCTTTACATCAGCTGGGGTAAGTCACACGTGCTTCTCTTACCTGAATGTAGAGCGAGGCGCAGAAGTGTTTGAAGAACTGCTTCTTGATGCCGATTGGAGCTTGAATTCCGCCAATTGGTTATGGCTGAGGTAAGCTTCCCGGTATGCCATCCTCATTTTTCAGTGCGAGTGCGTTTTTCACTCAATATTTCCGAGTCTACTCCCCTATCGTGTTTCCCAAAAAGACCGACCCTGACGGCAACTATGTGCGTCATTGGATCCCTGCTTTGAAGCACATGCCTACAAAGTACATTTACGAGCCATGGACTGCTCCGTTGGATGTCCAGCGCCGGGCCAAATGCATCATCGGCAAGGATTACCCGCGGCCCATTGTCGACCACGCAGTAAGTTAAAGCCCCACTTTAACTCTGACAATTAGGAAACACGTAAAACCAACCTAGCCTTGATGAAAGAGGCCTACCAAGCCGCTGATTATGGCCAGCCTAATGGAGCAGAGATCATCCAGGGCAAGCGTAAAGATCGCAACTAAGGCAACTTTAAACTGCATTGATTCAATAAATCTACATAAATTATATTTTAAATTATTTCTTACAGATTGAATTTTCCACAGAGAGGTAAAATTATTGTCCATTTCTCAACATCTGAAGTTAAATCTAGCTTTTGGCCAAGTATGCTTCAAGGCATGGCAGGCTATGAAATCAGATGTAGCCTTCTGACTATAGATAACCTTAAATATAAGTTTGTACAGTAGTTTTCAAACCTGTTGAGATAAATGTATATTAGTCAGTTTAGTATGCATGAACTCAGTCTAAAAATGAAATCAAAGTGGTTCCAAATCTATTGTGATTTAATATAAATTCCTTAATTTTTGATTTCGCTTTTAGACTGAGTTCATGCGTTCTAAACTGACTAATGTATGTTTATCCCAACAGGTTTGAAAACTACGGTATATAGCATTTCCTTGAGACAAAGCAGCTATCTTGTCTCAGATGCAGTTCAACTTTTAGCAACAATAAAAAATTAAAGCCCTTCAGTCCCAATGCCAGGTGACATTTAAACTACAATGATATATCTTCCCCTATCACCAGCTTGATCCTGGGAGAGCTATACATTATAGCCAACAGTATAGGCAACCTAGTTAGAGGATACCTAACCTCTTTCTTCAACTAGACTAGCTACTAGCCTTAGATACTCTGCATGAGATTAACCATGGATCTTTTAATTTGAAAAGTATCTGTGCATTTCAACTGCCAGGTCACTCATGAATCAACCGCTTTTCAAGCCCAACCGACCAACAGTATGCTAGAAGATTTCAAAGATTTCTGGATGCATCTGAGTTTGACTAGCCCTGGGAGGATAAAGGTCTGGGTGCTTTTGCATTAGTTAAGAATGTCAGTGGTTTAAAAATACAGGCTTTTTACAGGGCTGGAGGTTGCCAACCATCCCATTACAGCTTTGTAAAGCTTTTATCAACAACAATATAGTGAGATAGCAAGCATCTAGGGATTTCTTTAAGGTTGTTGATATTGGAAATTAATCCTTATAAGCAATAGCTGGGTATATTAATCCACAAGCAAAAAAGACCATAAAGAAGGAAAATGAAAGAACCGCAGATACTCAAAGAGATGAAACTAATTGACAATGATCTTAGCATATGATAACAAAATTGCTAATAAAAATAGGCTGGGTTATCAAAATATATCTACTTTATTGTTAATTAGGGTTTAAAAATCTTCACCAGCACTTACTAGTAAACCAATCAATGCTAAATATGGTTCTTCTTATGAAAAGTGAGAACTCTTGCATCAACCTACTATAGTTTCTAAAAAATATAACCCAGTGTATGTGATCATGTTAGGAACTATCAAATAAGTAATCATTCTAATTAGAGCTTGGTGACTTTGAGCCAGGGTTATCAGTTATATCCTGTGCTCAGCTGGCCCTAGGTGCCCAATTGGGTTGAAAAACACTTGAAAATATTGATCTTGACTCTATGATATCCCACAAGGGTATCAAGTGAAAAGACATCCATATTCTCTCACATCAATAGTCCTCCAACTATACATTCCCCATCCCTTTTTCTATTGGCCATGTTCCTTTTAATGTTGTCTTGAACCCTGAATAAAACTGTGTTTCCCAAAAAAATGTGCCTGAGTTGGTTGAGGTGCTCAACTTGGCCCCAGAGGTCCCAGGTCCAAATCATGTTGTTCTTGCTTGTCCTGTCTCTATATTTTTGTTATTATTGGACCTTACCTGCATTGTGGAATTTTCCAGCATGAACCAGGATAGCCACATCTAATTATAACTAAAAATATTCAATTTGCCCTCCCAGTATGATGTAATAGTGATTTGTTTGACCTTACCCGCAGTTGGATTTCCAGCATGAACCGGATAGACATTCTAATAAGTGTTGTGACAGCTTTAAATTGATCCTCATATCCCAAATTTTCTTAAGCTGTGATTCTTTTCTACTATTGTTTCTGACTTTAATAAATTTATTTTTTTAAAAGAGATCATGTTCTCAGCTCAAGCCATGATATAATCCTTCAGCTCCTTTTCCATAACCAGGAGCTTTCATAAAATCCATAGCCAGGAGATATTCTAACAACCATTGCTTGTCCAACCAGTTCTCTGACATTTGGTGGAAATTTGGCTGGCAGACTTCACCTTTCAACAATCTTTGTGGGTTATTCTTTATTACTCAGTTTTTCATAAGCTTGGCTTGAGCTATAATGTTTTAAAATTTCCCAGGCCAGGTTTTGGGATCTGGCTAAGCCTTTATTTTATTTTACTGTATAGAAATAAAAGAAATTTAAAAATATGTTTGAATTTTACTTGGGCAGAAATAATTCTTTTACATCAAAAGAGGCTAAATAGTGATTTAGCCTTTTATAAATTTTGGTGGTAGCTTAAAGTTAACAGCATGCTTCACCAATGAAAGCTTAAAAATAGGGTCCAGTCACTAAGTTTTTCTACACATATTTAATCATATTTGCTTATTCAGATCTGCTTTCCTGTCAAAGCAGATGAATTAGCCGCTGCAGGCCTCAACCCTGTTAACCCCAAAAAGGTTCTTAGACTATTGTAGCACAGGGACATTTTTTTATCAGCAAAATTTAAGCAAAAATAGTTGGGAATTGGCCCTTAAAATCAAATCATCTCTAAATGTCTTAAATAAGCAGAAGCTTAAAAAGCAATGAGCAACACTCCCCCCAACAACCACTATAAAAGCCCCCAACCCCTCACTGAATTTTTTTTAAAAAACTTACATTAACATCTTAAAAAATCTGGCAAAATCTCTCTTAAAACTTCAAATTTCAAGGCCACAAAAGATGAAACCCCAATAGCATTCAAAAAACAATTAAAATATATATTAAAAGATAAGAATACCACCCTTTAAAACCATACCATTTTTCACACTTATATATTTATCACCAACCAGCTTTATTTAGATATGCTTCACAAAAAGCTGCTTAAGCCAGCTAATACAGCCAAAGAATTCAGCACTCAAAAGCCCAAAATCATCTAACTCTCTGTTATATGGTTATCAAATAAACAACCAGGAAATTCTCTGATAGTGTCAATAACCCACTCACCTAGAAAGACATTCTCATTTTTACAAGCAAGGACCAACAGATTAAGAAATTTGATTATTGCATCTTCAGAAACCAATACCATACTTATATGAAATAGCTCCCCAAGAAACAATATTTTCCTAGAAGAGGATTGAAACATCCCAAGAAACAATTTGCCCCTAGATATGAGATCCAGAAGGTGGTAGCAAGAGGGCAAAAGATATGAAAGTTCTTTTGGATTTGAAGAATGAGGTTTAGACTTAATGTTTTACTTTACAGTGAGATTTTCAAATAGGATAAAAGCAATGTACTATTTTCTTTAGATCACACACTACCAGCCCCCATCAGATTGAGAAGACATCTTGATGACAGAGCCTGATTCTGTCATGGTAGTGAAATTTTTGGATGTAATTGATTGCCCTAAGAAGAAGCATCACACAAAAAAAGGCTAACAAGCTGTGGGGTTCCTGGTCACCAGTCCCCAAAGTGTGCCCTGGGTCATAGCCAGGGACCAGCTTGGAGGAGTTGTCATTCTCCAACAGTGGTGAATGGTTGGTTAGAAGCTTATACTTGGTCTGCATAAGAGCAAACTCTTCCAGTACCTTCCCAATCACTAGGCAAGCATCCCCACCATAAAATTGTACTTCAGCAGGTGCCAGCCCTTCTGTAGGCCGATACCAATCCTGTAATAGTCTAGCAAATTCTCCCCCAATAAACTCTCTTCCTCTAGTTGTCATTTCAAGATGCCTAGTCACCTTTTCCCACTCCTCCTGGGCAGACTTACTTGAGGCAAACTTCCTGCACCCTAAGCAATAGAATTCCTTGTCCCCTGGACTAGGATAGAAAATGTGGGGTAATTGACTCATAGAACTTATATCTTTTCTTAACGCGGGAAATTTGGATAGGGGTCGTAATAGGCACTTTATTCACAGTCAGAAGGAAGATCCCCTTAGAAACCTTCTGATATATGGCCTTGAGATAGGGAATAATGAGGGTTTTGTGCCAATACTTGGAGTCCTTTAATAATCTCTTGGACTCCTTGTACCTGGTCTTTGACTTCTGCTCCTTGGTCTTAGGCTCCTGCACTTTGGTCTTGGGCTCCTGTGTTCTAATCTTGGGCTTCTGCGGTCTGTTTCAGCTTTGGCTTCCTGCACTTGGTTTTTTGCTCCTTCTATAGCTTTTGTGTCCTTTGTAATCCACTTGATCCAGTCTCTGAAGAGTCTCAGATAGCTCCCCCTTTTATAGCCCCTTGTTTCAGACCAAAAACCTCTCTTAGAACTCTGGTTCTTCAAAGCTTAAACTATCCTGTTTTTCTTCTTCTATAATATATTAAACCTTTAAACTTACTTCAGCCAATGAAAGCTCTGAAATTTCTGCTTCTGCTCCTCATTTTTAGGTTATAACTCTTAAGTTAAAGCCCTTAAAACACTGATCAAATAGACTCTGGCTTGCAGGCAATCACACGCCTCAATTCAACAGTTTTTCCAAAAAGGTTTCCATGGATGAACTGTTCTTGACCCTGGTTTGAACCTGAAGCTGTCTTGCTCTGGGTAAACAACTGCTCCCCGTTTTGAACGGCTTCACTGTAATTCCTGTCACGTTTCCCCGGCAAATCTCGAGCGCTTCCACATATGTTTTACTTAGGCAAATTTTGACCCCTCAATTTTTCAACGTTTTGCAACTTCAAACCTGCTTGATGCTTGTCCTTTTGCCTCTCCTAGTTGTTCTCAGCAAAATTTGCTCTTTTGCCCTCATAGTTTCTCTGTTCCATTTCCAGCTTCTTTCCAGCTTCCTTCTTCTTTAATCCTTCTTTTTAAATAAATTTATAGTTCTAACAAACTATATATTATTTTTCCTTCTCTTTTGTTTTCATTATATGATTTTCAATCTTTTTTTAATCATAATCAGGCAGTATTTAATTATTATTTAACTGCTTTTTTTATCTATTTTCCTCTCAAAAGACACCTAAAGCAGCTCTTTCAGCCTCTGCATCCAGTCTAGCTAGTTCATCCTCTCAGCTCTTCAGCTCTTCACCACCAACTTCTGGTCCTTTGGCCATCCTGCATCATAATCTTCTTGTCCTTCAACTTTTCCTTAACCAGTTCCTCAACTAATCATTACCAGGAACCTCCTTTGTTCCTTCTACACACTGAACCATATTGGTTCCTACAATTTAATATGAATTAACAGTCCATCAACTAGCCTTCACTGTGACCAAACAGTCCCTCCTGATAGTTTTCTCTGTTAATTCTGTGAACCACCTCAGTTCTTTATCTCAGTCCCCATTACCAGATCTTTAGACCCAGGTATGAGTCTACATTGAACTGGCATTTGACTGGACCCTCACAAGTGGCACTCCACTTAGGCTATTCAACCATAGATCAATGTCTATGTGTTGTCTTTACTCACCCAGGTGATTAAGTCTGGGATTTCAGTTGCAGAGTAATCAGCTTCACTTCCCAGAGGCCTGATCACACCAAGCTCTGCAGCTTGCTTTCCCAAGCAAGCCACCTTGGTGACACCTCTGAGCAAATCTATGCCCTCCAATGCTCACTTTGGGTTCCCCCAAAGCTCCCATAGGGGCATAAACAAGGACACCCTACCAGTCCGTTAGGTAGGGTGCTTGCTCATAGACCTCCTGTAAGCGTATCAGGGTATGTCAAGATCTCAAAGCTCTTCCCCTCCCTGGCAGCCCATGTTACCTGTCAGGGGTCCAAAACCTACTCCCTCCCAGACAGACAAAGTTTCCTGCTTGCTATTTCAGTCTTCACCCTTCCACAGCCATAGTTCCCTGCGAGGTGAAGCACTATAGCCCAAAGCAGCCAATTCTTTCTGCTGGGTGGAGGCAACATCTGCCTCTGGTAGTCCTATGTTACCTACCAGCCAGGCCTTACTTACCCTAGCAGACCATGTTACCTACTAGGCTCACCCTACTTACCCCTAGTAGCCCTATGTTACCTACTAGTTTAAAGCGTCACCAGCTAACCACACCTTGTCACTCTTCAGCATATTGTCTTTATTTGAAGCCAAATCAACCCTTGCCTGCAAAATATCACACATGTGGATCACCACACAAACCTTTAAAATCAGTGAGGATTTTAATCAGGTTATTGACAAAAAAATGGGTAGTGACTGCCCCAGTGGAGGAGCTTATAGAGCCTGTGATATTTTCCCCTGAGAATTTTTCTGCTTCAAAATTGAGATACTTTCACCCCTTGCGCAAAGGCAGTTGACCAGCTGGTTGCCCAAAAAACTTAATTATGACGTCATAAAAATAGCATCAAAAAGTTGGCAAAGGAGGTAAAAACTTTTTCTACTGACCAATCAGAGGTTAGTGAGGATTTGAAGGATTCTCTTAACACTCCCCCTTCCCCAAGCTGAAAACTCGTTTTCAGATATTTTTACCTACCTGCAATAAAGACTATTATAACTCTAAGAACTTGTTAAAATAGCCAAGTATATGGGGCGCCAAGTTCTCCCCATTACTTTGCATTTCAGCCTACTCTTGTCCTGGCTGTAGAAATTTTCAATGAAAATGCATGTATCTCTCATTCTGTTGTAAATTAATCATTACTTTTCTGTTTCTCACTTGCACTTCTTACTTACAGTCTCTGTGCTCATTTTTGCAGTTTGTTTTGTGCCTTACCTTTGTAGATTCATTGGTTTGAAGTTCCAGTGTACTTTTCTCTTGGCAATTTTGATGATGGTGTGATAATTATACTCTCACCAATTTCATTTTCACTCCAAAAGAATTTACACAACTTTTACAGATTTAGTTCCTACTGAAACAGAGGTTACCCTTGTATTCAACAAAATAAACTTTAGCAACTATTTATGCTTAACTATCCCCAATTAAGATTCTTGATTAATTTCATGGTCAATGTGTTTAAATTTTGAAAAATAAGATTCTAAATTAGTTTGGGAGAGGATAAACTTTATTGGTTAAGCAAAGATATTAGTCACAAATTCTCATCATAAATAGCCAAGAAAATATAGCTGCGACAGCAAAGGAATATAATGATACTGTTAGAGATCTCAACCACTTGACAGGTAGTAAAAGAAACTTAAACTTGAAGGGTTGTTAATATTATTGATATCCAACACCCTTAAAATATACCCTGATAATTACTTATATATTTAACATCTTAAAAGCATCTTCACCAAATTAAAGCTGTTGAGAAAATTGTTTCAAAAAAAGCATCACCACTTGCAGAGCTCCAGGATAACAGAGAATACCATGAAATAGTTTTGGTTGATTCAAGCAATCTATTAAGCTGCTTACTGGCTTGACCATCTAATTTTTTGTTTTAGGAACAGCATCTTAAAAATTAAACATATTTGATTGGCTGGATTCAGAAAAGCATCACTTTTAACATTTGAACAGCTAAGGGGAATATGTCAGGGAACCAACCCTGATTGACCGGCTTGCTAGTGTTTGGGAACTGGCAGGTTGCAGACTGGGTGGGCAGAGCCCACCAAAGGATTGGTGCTAACTTAATAAGGTAGGACATTGACTTTCCCACCCACGGCCACAGACCAGCGTCTGGGACAATAGTATCTATTACTCCCATGAGATTAATATATACAATTCCAAAAATCTTGTGGTATGATCCAGTGGGAGCTCAGTGGCGGAGGAAGGCATTGGTTTGGGGGTGACGGGTGGTTCCATGTCTATTTGGTAGGCGGAAAGGAAGTTGTATTTATCTCTGAACAGGCAGGGTTTGGTAACGTACCAAGGGCCTTCTTGGTTGTATCTGGTTAACTTGGTAGTTCTGGCCAAGGGATCCCGGGATAGTATGTTTTGGCGGTGTAGTCCTTGTACTCAGGCTTCAAGGGGTACTCTGTGAAATGAACAGGACCAAAGGGGGCACCTGGCGGGCAGTACGTAGCTGGCGGGCTGGCAGGGGGGTCAGATGATTTTTGAGTTAACTGCCAGATGACAAGAATAAAATATGGCAATAATTGGGGAAATCAATATCTCATAATCTTTATTTAAAAATGACAATGGGGGTTGATCTTGGCCTGGCAGGTATTTATACCACACTGCCAGGCTTCACTACCTGTTTGGGTTTTCTGGGCTTGGGCAGGTTGGCATCAGGTGTCTCAGATGGCAGTGTGGCGCTTGGCCCTGGTGGTTTACCACTGGCCACTTTGGGGTGAGAAGACTTTGAATCCTTCTGTTTATTGATTCAGGTATTGGGTGCCTCTTTGGGTTTGGTGCCTTCCCCGGGACTTTGGGGGAGTTCAGAATAACTTTCAGGGAGAAATTTGTCTATTTCACCAGGAAAACCGCCAGTGTCAGGCGTTGGCACCTTGGGGAAATTCTCGGCATCTTGCACTGGTAGTAAGCTTACAGAATCCTGTGGGGAAGCTAAGAGTTTGGGCTCTGGTGGGCTGGCAGCAACTTCATCAACTAGTAGTGGGTTATTGCGTTCCCAGCCTATGAGTCTGGCGGTCTGCAAAGGGTTTTGTCCAGGGTTTGACTCTGATTCTGTATTTTGAGATTTAGGAGCATCCAAATTGTCATTCCTGATATCATTCCTTTCTTCCCCCAAATTTTCCCCTTTCAGGGCCTTCTTCTCAAGGTATTGTTGGATGGCCTGTTTGGAATTGATTAGGCTGCTCTTGGGTTCCCAGGTGCTTTCTTCCTGGGGGTAGCCTGACCACTTGACGTAGTACTGGGGGGTCTTGTAGTGGACCCAGTTGCCGTGGATGTACTCAACTTTGTACTCAATTGAGTGGACCTTCCAGATTGGCGGGGGGCTTGACTTGATCTTCTGGTGGGGAAGGGAGTTTCTGTCTTTTTTGAACATCAGGGCACAGTGGAACATGTTATGGATCTTCCACATGGGGGGTAGGTCTAACTTGAAGGCAACTTCTCCAATGAGCTTGGTGATCTTGTGTGGTCCACTTCTTCTGTGAGCTAGTTTTCTGCAAGGCACATGCAGGGGCACGTTACAGGAATCCAAATAGAGCTTGTCTCCAACTTGGAGGGGTTTACCAGGGGTCTGTTTTTGATCAGCAAAGGCCTTGTATATCTGTACTGCTTGGTTCAGGTTTGCTAGGCATATAGTTTGGGTGTCGTGTATCTGTTCAATCCAGGCGCGTTCAGACAGGTTGGTTTCCTTGTTTCCAATGCTAGGGTCCCATGTGGGGTCAAACTTGTAGTTGGCTTTGAAAGGGGACATTCCAGTAGATGCATGATCTTTGCTGTTGTAGGCGTACTGTGCCATGGGTAGCATCTTGGCCCAGTTATCTTGGTTGGCGTTGGCATGGCATTGTAGGTACTGTTCAAGTATTTGGTTCACTTGTTCAGTCTGGCCGTTGGTCTGTGGGTGGTAGGAGGTTGATATGCAGCGCTTTACCCCCAAATCCTTCATCACCTGAGCCCAGTAGTTGGAGGTGAATTGTGGTCCTCTATCAGTGATGATTTCCGCTGGAGTGCCATGTTGGGTTAGGATGCGGTTGTGGAAATGTCTAGCTGTCTCTGCGGCAGTGCAGTGGTGGTGGTAGGGACAAAATAGGACATTTTAGTGAATCTATCTACCATGACTAGGATTGCATTGAACAAATTAGAAGGGGGCAGTTCCACAATATAATCCATTGAGACAGACTGCCGGGGTCCCGCTGGTATGTCTAGTGGTCTTAGCAAGCCTTCAGGTTTGGATCTACGGGGTTTGGTTCTTCCACATGTCTCACAGCCTTTGATGTAGGCAGCCACATCTTTGTCCAGTTGGGGCCAAGCATAATTCTTCTTGATTCCTTGGATTGTCTTGAGTCTGTCAGGGTGGACAGTAATCTCTGAGTTGTGATAGTCTATGAGTACTTTGGTCCTGATGCTTCTTTCTGGCACAAAGATTCTTTTGTGCAGCATTAGTGTTGTTCCCTTCAATGAGTAGCCTTTTTGGTAATGGGAGCTATCCAAGGATTTTAAAAGGTCAGCAGTTATGGTTTTGGTGAATTTGTTGAGTGATTGGGCCTTCAGTACTTCTGGTTTGCTAGCCCTGATCTTTATCAATCCCAGGTGGATGCCTAGGCTAGCTGGGTCCAAGAGTACTTGAGTGTTGTGATCGCGAGTTTCTAAGTGGGTGGGTGCCAGGTCAGTTCTTCTGCTCAGTGCGTCAGGTACTATGTTGACTTTTCTGGGTTTGTAGTCAATTTTCAGGGTGTAGTTGGCCAGTTCTAGAGCCCATCTGGCCTGTCTCTGGTTCAACTGTCTGGGTTTAAAGAAGTAAACCAAGTTCTTGTGGTCAGTTAGGACTTTTACTGGGAATTCAGCTCCACATAGGTACCAGCACCAGTGTTTCAGGCTCTCTATTATTGCAAGCATATCCTTGTTGTAGATTGGGTAGTTTTCTTTGGCAGGCAGCATCTTCTTGGAGTAATATGCTAAAGGATGTAGCATACTATCCCCTCCTTCCTGAAGAAGGACCCCTCCCACCGCAAAGTTGGATGCATTGGCTTCCAGTACAAATGGCTTGGAGGGATCTGGCATAGCCAGGACAGAGGCGGAGGTGAAGGCAAGTTTCAAGGTGTCAAAGGCGGTGGTAAACTCTGGAGTCTAAGCAAAAGTGACCTTGTCAGAGCAAAGGTGGGTCAGTGGAAGAGTAATGTGAGAAATATTTTTGATTAAATTCCGGCAATAATTTGCCAGGCCCAATAAACTTCTCACATCCTTCCTGCTTTTGGGCACCAGCCAAGACGTTATTGCTTCTACTTTGTCTTGTGCCATGGCAAAGCCGCCAGTCTTCACTATGTATCCCAAGAATTCAACCTCAGACTGAAATAATTCACACTCCTTGAGCTTAGTGTGTAAATTGGCTTGGGAGAGTTCCTCCAATATTAGGTCCAGGTGGCACAGGTGTTCCTCGTGAGACTTGCTGTAAATGAGGATGTTGTCCAGATATGCCACACAGAAGCGGTCAAGGTATTCCCCTAGGATGGTGTTGATCATCCTTTGAAATGTGTTGGGGGCGTTGTACAAGCCAAACAGCATAACTAGGTATTTGTACAACCCATATCTGGTTTTGAAGACCGTCTTGTATTTGTCTCCTTCTTTGATTCTGATCTGGTTGAAGGCGTCTCTCAGGTCAATTTTTGAGTACACCTGGGCTCCAGTCAGTACGTCACAGAGGTTGTTGGCATTGTGGATGGGGTAGTGGTTCTTCACTGTGATGTTGTTCAGTTTTTGATAATTAACACATGGACACATCCCACCATCTTTTTTCCTACAAACAGCATGGGTGACAAGCAGGGGGCCTTTGACACTTGGATGAAACCCTTTTTTTTCATATCTTCCAGGTATGCTTTCAAGGCTACTTGTTTGTGGTGGTTGCAGCTGTAGATGGGGCCATGGTGAGGTTGGGTTCCCAGTATCAGGTCTATGGTGTGGTCGTATATTGAATGACTGGGTAGTTTTGTGGCTTCTTCTTCACTAAACACATGGTCCCATTTCTGTAGGGGAGTAGGTAGTATTCCAACACTAGGTTCTATCTTCATGGTTAAGAGTTTGCTGATAGGGGTTTGGCCATGTCTCATGCAAAAGGGGACGGTGTTGCAAGATTCAGGTCGGCCCAACATGGCGGGTTTTTTGTGATAGTTCAGGATCAGGCCATGTTTGTTGGACCAGGAGTTGCCCAGTATAAGGGGGTGGGGTAGTCCGGGTAAGAGGATCAGGGACAACAGGTACACATTATGCCCAATTTTCAACAGGAGTTCTTGTTCACACTCATAGCCAGTGTCCAGAGAGCTGTTTCCCATGACTACTTGTAGGCTATGCTCCAAAGCTGTCATGCCTAGTTCCTTTGCCAGGCCGGCATCAATGAAGCTTTCATCAGCTCCTGTATCAATAAAAGCTTGAATCTGGCGCTTGTTTCCCAATAGTTCTATGGTCACTTGGATGAATTTTTAAGACTGAGAAAAAGTGTTTATTTGCACCAGTGAGACTGGGGCTGTGTTTTTCTTAGGGCAGGCTCTGGTCAAGTGGCCCGCCTCATGGCAGTGGAAACAGAGTCCTTTGCAATAGTGTATTTGGAGCTCTTTGGGTGTCATTCCTGTTCTGTTGGGGGTTGGTGCTCAGGTTTGGCGGGTCTGGGAGGGGCCATCATTCTCTTGGTTCATGCTAAGGCCCTTGCACAGGGGACCCAGATTGTCTAGGCTGAGGTTGGGTGGATGGTGCTTTAAAAAGTCCTTCATTGCTAGGTTGACTACCTTTTGGAAGATGATGGCTGCCAGTTTGTCTTCCAGTTGGGTGTGAGTCTTTAGTTTGAGGAATTTGTCAATGTAAGCTTGGATGAGACGGGCGCCTTGCTGGATTTTCAACAAGGAGTTCAGGGCGTAGTATCTGGTGTCACAGTCTTCCCCTGTGGCCATCAGTTTGGCTTCAAACTTGGCATAGTCTAGGCAACATTCCACGTCTTCAGAGGTGGCTTTGCCAAACCAATCAAGGGCGTCTCCTGATAGCATGGCGGCTACTCCAAGTACCTTTTTGGTGTCACTGGAATAGGATGGGGCATTGGCTTGAAAATGTAGTTGGAGCACTGGCATGGCGCAGCAGGCCTCTTTGAGAGTGAGTTTTCCCATCTGGGGCATCTCCACTTTGGTGAGGGATTGGTTGACTATAACATTTTGAACCTGAGAGGAGGGTCCTTTGGCAGTTTTGGTGGTGGGGTTGGAGTTCTTGGGGTCATCTGGGGTCACGTTTGTATTCTTCCACGCAGAAGAGATCAGGCTCTTGGTCATCATAAATGTGTAATAAGTGATTATAATTACAAAAAACATACAAGATGCCCCAAGAATAATCAACATCTTGGGGCTCAGGGTACCAGGTTTAAAATAAATTGTCATAATTTCAGGGAACCAACCCTGATTGACCGGCTTGCTAGTGTTTGGGAACTGGCAGGTTGCAGACTGGGTGGGCAGAGCCCACCAAAGGATTGGTGCTAACTTAATGAGGTAGGACATTGACTTGCCCACCCACAACCACAGACCGGCGGCTGGGACAATAGTATCTATTACTCCCATGAGAGTAATATATACAATTCCAAAAAGCTTGTTGGTATGGTCCAGTGGGAGCTCAGTGGTGGAGGCAGGCATTGGTTTGGGGGTAACGGGTGGTTCCATGTCCATTTGGTAGGCGGGAAGGAAGTTGTATTTATCTCTGAACAGGCAGGGTTTGGTAACGTACTAAGGGCCTTCTTGGTTGTATCTGGTTAATTTGGTAGTTCTGGCCAAGTGATCTCGGGCTAGTATATTGTTGGCGGTGTAGTCCTTGTACTCAGGCTTCAAGGGGTACTCTGTGAAATGAACAGGACCAAAGGGGGCACCTGGCGGGCAGTACGTAGCTGGCGGGCTGGCAGGGGGGTCAGATGATTTTTGAGTTAACTGCCAGATGACAAGAATAAAATATGGCAATAATTGGGGAAACCAATATCTCATAATCTTTATTTTAAAAATGACAATGGGGGTTGATCTTGGCCTGGCAGGTATTTATACCACACTGCCAGGCTTCACTACCTGTTTGGGTTTTCTGGGCTTGGGCGGGTTGGCATCAGGTGTCTCAGATGGCAGTGTGGCGCTTGGCCCTGGCGGTTTGCCACTGGCCGCTTTGGGGTGAGAAGACTTTGAATCCTTCTGTTTATTGATTCAGGTATTGGGTGCCTCTTTGGGTTTGGTGCCTTCCCCGGGACTTTGGGGGAGTTCAGAATAACTTTCAGGAAGAAATTTGTCTATTTCACCAGGCAAACTGCCAGTGTCAGGCGTTGGCACCTTGGGGAAATTCTTGGCATCTTGCACTGGCGGTAAGCTTACAGAATCCTGAAGGGCAGCTAAGGGTTTGAGTTCTAGCGGGCTGGCAGCAACTTCATCAACTAGTAGTGGGTTATTGCGTTCCCAGCCTATGAGTCTGGCGGTCCGCAAAGGGTTTTGTCCAGGTTTTGACTCTGATTCTGTATTTTGAGATTTAGGAGCATCCAAATTGTCATTCCTGACAGAATATCTGATAAATCAACCAGTTTTACATGACTTTTAAAAGCAACCCAGGCTCAACCTCTGTATTTAAAGAGCCATTTAAAAAGAAATAATTTAAATATACATGTCCTTAAATTTAACTGTTTCTTGAAGTTGCATGCCTGCAGCATCATTTTTTATAGTTAAGGATCCAGAACATGGATATTATCACTTAAATTGTTGAGGCCCATATAATCAGAAAATTTTATCTTTGTAGAAATTTTTCCAGAATAATAATAAAAGATTTTTTCTGGCAGATAGGTCCAGATATAAGAGTGCTGGGGATGAAAAGTTTATCAAATATCACAAGACAAAGAAAGAAAAGTGAAGTAAAGATCATGCCAAAAAGCTTACCCAAAAAAACAGAGATGAAACTTTCAAGAATGATAAAAAGATTCAAATGAAGAGAATGCCCAGAAAAAAGCAAAAAGTATCTTAAAAGACACCCAAGGCCTGACAGCATCTGTAACTTCAAATGCAGGGGGGAAATTCTATCAAAAGAGATTTTAAGAAGGGGTTTTCTGGTTTTGATTCTGAGAAAATCAAGAACTTGTGTGACAAGAATAAAAGCTTAACATCCACAACAAGCTTTCCCATTATTGTTCATGTTGACTGCTCATGCAAGAATGACTTTTTCATATGATGGCTATTATTTTTACAGCAAGGACCTATTTACATATGGTGCCCTGAAACATTTTAAGTGTTAGTGTGAAGAATGTCACTATATGGCTGTGACCAACAGGTTTGAATCCCTAAATACACCTCCCTGACAATTATGAGCATAATTTTTCAATGTCAGAAATATTTCTGACGTTAGGGGGGAAAGATACCAGATAACAACAGTTTAGTTGATATGGTGCAAGAAGGAAAAATTATCATTAAATACTTTCAAAAACAACACACAATCTTGGGGCATCATTGGCAGTTTTTCCTAGTTGGGAAAATGTTGGTAGAGACAAAATGAAGAAAAAATAATTTAAATAAGAAATTATTTCTTAAATAATTACACAGAATTATTGGTTTATTCCGCTGGCCCAGGCACCAGCAACCCAACTGCTACCACTGCACAGCAAGCCCAGTCCAGAACTCTCCTCTCTCACTGGTGCTCAGACTCCTGGGGCCAATAAAAACAGGTCTGCAACTAACTGAAATCATCAGTCAATTCATTAATGCAGATAGGCTTCAAAAAAGTTTGCATCAATGTAGGCCCAAATTTAGGGCCCAAAACTCAAATCTTGGATTCTCAAAGCCCACCAGGATTAACCAAAATCCTATTATTGTCAAAGCCAGGAGAACAGATCTCAAGCCAAATGGCTAAGCCTCAGAAATCTAAACCTTGGCATTGACCAAGCACATTAAGAAGGGTTATGATTTAATACCTTATCAATCAAATGTTCAGGTTTCAAGAGGCAGCAACCTGACATCCTCTAGACTCTTGGGTGATCCAGTTCACTGTTTTACTACTGTGCCTTTTCTTTTGAAACAAGTATAAAATAAGATGACTTCTTTAATGGTATATTGTGCTATTACAGTAGTTTTAAAAGCTATGGCAACAACCAAAAATACCTCAGATTTAAACAAAATGATTTCAGATTTAAATAAAATCCATCTCTCAGGTTAAAATATACACTCTGTTAATAGGGTTTATTGGCGTTAATGGGCAAAATGAGTCAACACAGCAACAAAGGGCTCACACACAAAGCAAAACCATTCAAAATACAATCCAAAATACATTGATTCACAAACAAAATGGTGTGAGTTGACTTTTGGTGTACATATGTTTACTATGTGAATTGGTGACAAAATACACCCAAGCAAGGTGTGTCAAAACGCAAACAAAAAACAAAACACAATAGCAACTCACTACGTAAACACAATCACTCACACAATGTGTGCAATGGATTGTAATCATGAATGATATCAAGGTATCTAAAATAAGACACAAGATCTGAAACATAAATTTAAAAAAATTGTGTTGGGTGTTTGAATTTGGCAGTAAAATCTAGGAAAATGGGTGGATTTTTTTGAGTATTCTAAAATGGGTGTTGTAAAACCAAAAACAACTGATTAAGAAATAAAAAATCTATAATTGGGATATTGGGTGGGAAAAACTTTAATTAGATATCCATATTCAGATAAAAGCAAAAATTAAAATTAGGGAGTAACTTAATTGAAATTTGTTTAATATTTTATTAAATTTTAAAATGGAAGGAACACAATACCAGAGTACCAATACACCTGTTGTGCGCCGTGGTTGTGGTTGCCCCCACAGGTCAAAGAATAGAGTTAGTGCAACCCAAGTGCCTACTCAAGGAGACAGGAGAGGAGAGTTCCATAGTGATGCAGCATTGACACAGCCGGTTCAAAGAGCACAAGCTGCTAGGGTGCAGAGCATAAACCCTTGGCTCCCAAAGCTGACCCAGAAGCCAACCAAGGTCACCACTACAAAGAAAGTTAGAAAAAAGGAGGTAGAACTTACTTTGTATGTGTTTGACGTTGTGTACCGGCAAGAGTCAGTTCCGTCAGCCATGCTGGAGAAGGTGAAGCCTGTACTTGATACTAACTACAAGCCCTACGTCAGTGATGGCAATCAGGAGGATGATGAGGAGCCCCAGTTCTATCAAACTGATGAGGGACAGCTGTTGTTAAAAAAGGTTACAGCCTTCTATACCAAGGTACCTATGCCCTGTGTTGTGCCCAATGCCAACAAGTCAATCCTCACTGCTAAAAAGCCCGCCCAGAAGCGCATCCCCGACATCAAACGCATCATCCTGCTTAAGCTAATGCAGAATTGGGTGATTACAAGGTGACCACGGCCCTTGTTGGAGTGGATCCCTAGTACGCCAGCAAGACCTTCCAAAAATTCATCAATACTGGTTGTATCCTTGCTGCAGAGAAATTTTTGTGTGTTTCTACCATGCTCACCAAGGAGCACAAATGGGCAATCCACCAGTGGATCACCCGGGACTGCCATCTTGAACTGGCAAATATACAGGCCATGGTTAAATCTACTTTTGGGATCAAGGCCTCAATTTCCTTCTATTATCATTTGGTCAAGGGAATGCGCTTTTCCTGGAAAAACTTGGGGTATCCTCCTACAACAGAAACAGCCCAGCCAATATTGATGTCTGGAAAAACCACGCAGAGGCGTACAATGCCCTCAAAGCCAAGGGGACGGTCAAATTTTATTATATTGACAAATTGGCATTTTCCTTGTCAATGTGCAATGGGTATGGCTATGTCCCCAAAGGCTCCAATGACAGGATGGCTCGGCGTGCTGCAGTCCACGCCACAGCCTACTCAATGGTGGATCTCCTTGGTCCAAAGGGGGTTGAGCTTTATCAAATGATATTGGGTTCTCACAACAGCTGTACCTTCTTGTCATTCCTCCAATTGGTCCAGGAGCACCTGAGGCGCACAAGCCCGGGCTTCACCAATGTGATTGTGTTGGACAATGTTGGTCTCCACAAGGTGGCTGACATTCTCAAGGAATTCCCAATGATTGACACAAGCATTGCAGTGGGCCCCCAGCAATTGGCCACAGCAAATTTATGTCTTCTCTTCCTCCCAGCCTATTTGCCCTTCCTAAATCCCATTGAGGAAGTCTTTGGGTGGCTCAAGCAAGTTTTCAAGCAAGGAACCCCAACTGGGACCAAGGACCTCTTTAATTTGCTGCAGGCCAGGATCCACACCCTCCCAGCTGAGACTGTGGCCAAATTCTATGGCCACGCTGATTTGTTCATCCCCGCGTGCCTGGCCAAACAGCTAATCAATTAAAGGCTTAGTTTGTCCAATTTTTTTATATTCTCTTATTTACTATTCAAGATTTATCAATTATCATTTTATATTTAGATGTTTCCACGCCCACAATCACATTCAGAAGATCCATCAATGATGTAAGTAATTTATTTATTTTATTATATATTATTTTATTATGCCATCTGAGGTAATCCCAAATGCTCAATAATGGATTACGCAAAAATATTTAAATCACTTTGGTCAAATAAATATAGAAATAGTTTTAAAAAAATTAAACGTAAAATGTACAAAATAGAATTTATTTTATTAACGTATAATTTTATGCATTTATGGAAACTGTTTCTGCAATATATTTTGCAAAAATGGTTTGCTGAAATAAAAATTATAAAAATTTATTATAATTAGAATACTATAAATTGTAATAAAATTTATTGGAATCATATTTTTATTGTGTGCGCCTGTAGTGAGTTCTTTGGTATGTACCCACACTGCAATGGAGGTGGCGCACAACCTCCACTGCCACACCATAAATGGTGGATACACCATTATTGAAATACTCCCTCCTGCTGGTGAAAGGCAGTAGGGTCAGTTGAGAGTGAAACAGCAGCTTTTCAGGCGGGGCTACAAACCCGTATATCCCAGCCAGGACCAGGGCGTCCTGGATCATATGATCAACTGAGTTGTATCCAGGGGGGACCTTCTTCCCGTCGAGTGCGAGCTGGGCCTTGTCAATTCCCAGAAGGACCCCGTCCAGGTCCTCTACAGACACGCTCATACCAAAGTAGAATAGGAACCCCAGGTAAACAACCAGATGAAGCCTTTGTCCTGCAAAGGCTTCTGTGAACTCACAAAGTTTATTATAGACCATGCTGATCTTCTTGTTGTGCCTGGTCTTTGCAAAGGTCAGCTCCATGGCTGCAGGGAGCCCTGTCTGGTCAGCACTCCAGGCCAACCCAAAGTCTGTCAGGAGGATCTTGGTCTTCTTTACGGCTGTTGCGTCTGCAACAGCCAATTTTCCCACCGTGCGCCCAAAGTTCTCCAACAGGTAAGATATGGTGTGCTCCAAGGGGTAGCAGAAGCAAGCAGCTGCATGAGCCCAGCCCATCTCTGGTACATTCTTGAATGGGAGCGTTGCCAGGACGTCCCAAACAAGCTCAATGGAGTTTACACAGTAAACTCCACTGAGGTTAACTGGGTCCAGGCGGACCAGTTGGGCATCCTTATAGGCAGTAACTGCCCACTTGAATGCCCCCTTGCCATGTGTCAGCCCAGCCAATGCTTCCTGCAACATTGAAAAAGACCCATATATGCAGTCCTCCAGCTCCTGCAAGACAGGGGGGGACATATACAGCTGCTTGGCCATATGGGTGGCATAGTTGGCGTAGAATGTGGCAGGGACAAAGGGGACCAGGACTTGGTGGAGTTCACCATCTATGTTCTCTAAAAAACAGGTAAGTATTTGCAAATTTTTATTAATTTTATTTTTTATGTTACCTTTGTGTGTTTCTTCCTTGCCAGCTGCTTCAGCAGGCTTGGCCATTCTTGGCGTAAGCAGTTGTACAGGCAGTTCTTTATCCTCTGTTCTGGCACGCTTGGCGGGTTTGAGATGTTCATACATCTCCAGGTTGTCAACCTAAAAAGACGGCGCAGAAAGATTGTACGCCTTAAACTGAAGGCCCTCAACCACAGTTTTTTGAATATTTAGTAAGCACTCAATTGTCTTCTCTGGGGTGTCTAGCATTTTTGGCATTAGTGCCTTTGTGGACACCTTGTCAATTTTGTCCCCAGTGAGAACGGCAGACTTCACTTTGGCTTTGACCTTGCGGTCAATGCCCTTTATTTTGGCAATTGCTAAGTTGAGATCCTTCAGAAGCTTTTCCAATTCTCTCATTGATTTTTTACTAACCTATCCATATGTTTTTATAGCTTTTGCCCCAATAAATTCTGTATTATTTTGATACTTTTTCCTCTTTGTTTATTCCTTTTTTTCCCCATATACTACATTATCCCATCTTTTTACCCATTTTGTTATGTTTTACGCCCATCTCAATATGTGTTGTTTGCTTTTTGTTGGCATTGTTCCTTGATTACCATATTATTTTTGGCGCTTGTCATACTCCTTGTGAAAATATTAACAAAAATTTGGTGATCAGCTAAATTTGAATTAGAAATTATAGTCTTAACTGTTTTTAGATAAAGTTATTACTGATCCAAATTCAAAACCTTAATGATAAACTTTAAGCCAATCAGGATTCAAGTGATAAAGTGATTGTTGTGACATAAAGGGTCATTCAATAATTCTTTGATGCATGTGCGCTAATTAATATAATTGGCTGGATGTTTTGCCATTGTATGCCATTGCTGCTGTGGCAAGTTGTTGATGGACTAGTGCCCAATCAGCTGCTGGGTTAGCACTAGTCCATCAACAACTTGCCACAGCAGCAATGGCATACAATGGCAAAACATCCAGCCAATCATATTAATTAGCGCACATGCATCAAAGAATTATTGAATGACCCTTTATGTCACAACAATCACTTTATCACTTGGCTCCTGATTGGCTTAAAGTTTATCATTAAGGTTTTGAATTCAGATCAGTAACAACTTTATCTAAAAACAGTTAAAACTATAATTTTCTAATTCAAATTTAGCTGATCACCAAATTGTTATTAATATATTCACAAGGGACTATGTTTAAGTGCTAAAAATAACTGTGTTCTGGATCTAGATACACAAAATAGTAAATATATGATTTTATAGAAATAAGCTGAACATAAAGAATAAAACCAACTATAAACAAAGAGAACATGAACAATTGAAATTCAAAAAAAAGATAATATAAATAGAAAATGTTTGATGACAGAGGTTTATTGGGGCAGGGGAGAGTGATGCCTAGGAGGCAGAATAACGCAGGAAGGAAGACGTAGAGGCAGTGCTGGCATGGGGGATCTGGGATTGGGTGGGTTGAGCTTGCAGGTTAGGGGTGTTGGTGGCGGGGGTGGAGGCAGGAGGATTTCATGTGATGGCTGCCATATAACGCTTGTCGTATTCCTCATTGATCATTAGCTGGATGGGCTGGTAAGTGGCAGTGGCCCAAGGTGGAAGGTGCTTATCCTTACATGATTGGTTGCCCATGTTCACATGGAAAACTATTTGCGCAAACAAGTCAGCCACCATCTGGCGGCCAAAGAGAAAATTGTGATCAAGGACCCCAAGATAGAGGTTGTTGAAAGCCTAAGGGCGGCGCTCCCATAATGTGGATCCCATGTTGAAGAAGACGACATCAGCCAGATGAACGTCTGTATGGCCGGCGGGGTAGACTGAGGCCTGGTGCCCGCGTCCCTGGATGGCCTCAAGGGTGGTGGAGCTACCCTCCATCAGGTGGCTCAAGAAAACCTGGTACTTGGTATTTGAGCCTTCCCAGGAGTCAAGTAATCCACCAAGGATGTGGCTGTATGAGTAGCCATTGATGAAATCTGAGTTTGTTCAATAGTAGACAAAACCCTTGGCTGAAACAGCCAGAAATGCACCAATGAACGTCCCCTTCTTGACCTTCTTCCTTCTATTCTTGGCAGCGGCTTTTCCTGCTTGCCAAAATAATCAAAAGCTATTGATAGCTTGTAATAGGATATGAACATGACATCATCAGTTAGACTAGTCAGGCATTGGACCAGGGTTGATTCAATGGCAGTGTCATACGGGGAATCCTCAGCACCATCCCATTGGTCGCCGGCAAAATTGGTAAGAACCCGTATGAAAGCCACATTCCCATACATCCAGAGCTGCACCATGCGCTCAGACACCCATATGTTATGGTGCACAAGTTGCTTCCGGGCCTGGGTCAATGGAAGCTTGGTATCCTGCTGGAGGAGGTCAAGCATGATTGGGTATGCCTCAGATATTTGTGACTCAGGGGCCTTCTTGGCCGTCCCTATCAGATTCCCCCTGTTCATCAGGTTATTGAATTCCCGCATGACAGTAGCTTGGGTAAATTGCAACTGGGCGACAATCTGTTCCCAGGACAGACCCTGTAGATTCAGTGCCACAATTTCCTGAAGAATTTGGGCAGTGATAATTTGTTGCTTGGGGCGCTGGGCCGGGGGAGCTGAAGCCTGATTGGCTATAGGGGGCAGGTTGGCTGGTGGCAGGAAGTTGTTCTGAATCAAGGTTGCCATCCTGATTGGTTGGTTAGTGGGCAGCTTGTGCGGGGGTGGGTACGGGAGCAGGGGCAGAGCTAGACACTATGTGACTACTGAACAAGTCAAAGCCATATGGGTCAGGGGTCAGGTATAGGTCAGCTTCCTTGTTACCCACCTCAAAGGCTTAGGTGTAAACAGGTGCCTTCACGTTCTAAGCCTTGCCTCCATTGAAGCTGGTCTGACTGCTGCTGGCTTGGCTGCTGGCGCTGTCAAAGATATTGCTGTCAAAAACTATTGTAAAAAACCTAGGATAAAATCACTAAAAGTAGAAATTTTAAAATTTAATGATTTATTTTTATTGTAATCTTGAGTCCATATTTGGAAGGTTCTCAAAACCTTTTCATACAAATCTGGAGCCATGAAAATGGATAAAATGCCTCTGTTCCTAAATTGGATAGCTGTTGATTGGCTGTTAAACTGTTATTTTTCTATTTTAGGCTGCCCATACTACACATCTTGTGTGAGTTCATTTTGTTTCGTGCTTGTGTAATCTTGCTTCTAGATTGCTCAAGTTTTGTTTCACTTTAGTTCTTCTGTTGATGCCTCATATGAATCCTGATTGGATTATAATATACTCCAGAACAGCATCCATCCATTTCACTTGTTGTGTCAGTTCATTTTGTCTGTGGTTTGAACTACATCACTTGATGTTTGATATAATTTCGTATAATGGGCTAGTGAAATTTTGTTTTTTGTTTGACAGTCCATTTATTAACTGAAATTTTATAAATTAATTGAATCCTGAATCTTGCGCAACTTGGATTTTGTTTAAATCTGAGGTATTTTTGGTTGTTGCCATAGCTTTTAAAACTACTGTATTGAGAGAATACTTCTTAGTTTAATATCACATGAAACACTTTATCTTTAAAGCACAAATGAAAGTACTAGAGCATTATCAAACCTTTCTTCCAGGACAAAGATGAACCTCCTCATTGTCACAGATGTCCTGACATCTTGCCTTGGGCTTGGAAGGTAACCAAAAATCCTACACCCAGTTTGATCCTATACCAGAAGGAGATAAAGAGATGCATTATCAGGAGCCAGCACAACCAAACTCCTCCTACACCGCTAACTGGCCCCCTCTGGCCTCCCCTTGATCAACCATCACCCTGGCTGTATACACATTAGTATTGTTGAGTATATACTACTTGAAAGTATATAAGATGAGATAAATGGGAAATTAAATGGGGGATGATACTGGATTTGATATGAAGATAGAATGTTATATAGTATCATGACAAGCCACATATTGTCCATGTACGTCATGGGAGTCATAGGGCTTGTTCAGATAGCGTTTCTCATAGGTAGGGTTGGGACAGTCACAGCATTTGTGAGTGCAGAGTCATAAAACTGTTCTTAAGATGGTTTCAGATTAGGTCGCAAAACAGTCTGGAAGGATCTGTGCTGCACCCTTTGGAGTAGGCCACAACTTGTGCCTCACTCTATTGAGTAGGCCGCAAAATATAAAGGGATGGTGGTTTCCAAGGATAAAACAGATTATTTCATTTTGTGCAGGGCACAGGACGCAAAATTAAAATGAGGTTTAAGGACGGAACATGTGATACCGTTTCGTGCAAGGCACAGGTTGTAAAAGTGGAGCGTTTCAGTTGCTGGACCTTATTTTCCAACTATGATTTGTTACAAGCTTTATCCATCATTATCTCAAAATGATAGTTTTGACTGAACCACAGTTTGTTTCAGTTAATTTTAGTAAAATACTAGTTAAAATATGAGTAAATATCTATTTCAATCAAAAAGAATAGTTTGTGTACTTATGATTAGACACATTACAAAACAGGATAGAATTGTGCTTAATCACATCACAGTTCATGCAGACTTATTTGGTGATTTTAGGAGCAGGTCACAAAATGTGACAATTACAGTTGTGACCTTCTCCTAGCATCACAAAACAAATCAGCATGAATTGTGATGTGGCCAACAGCTAAAGTCACAAAACAGATTGTGACAGGTGAAGCTTGGTCACAACACAAACTGTGACAATTTTGGAGCCTGTCTGTAAGGTCTCATGGTCTGGGGAAGATGGTTGTAGACTAAAGCTTTTAACCCAGTGATATTTATGTTAGTCAAATACAAAAAGGTGGGCAAGGTCTGCAGTAGCAACTGTACTAAGGCTCCTAAAAGCTTATATGAGGTAAAATAAGGACTAAGGCGGTTTATTAACCCTAAGAAGATGACCAAATCGTCCATCATTAAGACTGGACTCTATTTTAAAAAGTCAATTTCTAAGTCTGGGAATTGCTCTGCACTAGTGGGAGGATTAAAGCTATCAACAATCAAATTGTGTGTACTACTATAAAAACTACCTAGCTGGTGAAGAAGAAAGTCAAAGGAATCATAGGATCAAAGATTTAAAACTTAAACTAAAATTGGAAAGAAATACAAGCCACAAAACCTAACAAGTACCTTTTTGGGGTGCAAGTCAAACAATCTCAACTTAGTGTTGAGACTGGAAAAAACCAAGCCTTTTATTTTGCTTTGTTTATGAGATGCAGAAATTGGGATAGAGAGTTTAACCATTTTCGGTTAGAGAAACTCTTGACAAAAAAAGAGGTAGAAGACATCAATATTTGAAATTTAACTTATGATGGTTAAATTCAAAGGTAAATGGGACCGGAAGGAGAAGAAGACAGTTACAGTGAAGCTCCTAAGGTAAGAGCGAGCGAAAAGTTGGGAAAAACCAGTCCGAAGCTTAAGAAAAAGCGTATAGTGAAGGTAAGACTTTCGGAGCCAACTTCTAATCTTTCTTGCGTAGGTCAGGGTTCGAAACCGGGTGGCGAGAGGTAGGGAAATCCGAAATAGTATTAACCAAATTTTAGATCATAATTAGGCTTAAACAGAGCCAAATTTGAAACTTAAATATGGAAAATGAAGAGGAAGAATAGGAGAATACAAATAAATGACAGAGGACAAAACAGATAATACTTATAAGCCAATTGAGACAAATAAATGACAGAGGACAGAACAGATAATTCTTATAAGCCAATTGAGACGAATAAATATAAAGAAACAGAATAGCAGCTAAAAGATGAATCCTGACACTGCCCTACTCTACTTTTAGGATTAAAAATGTTTGATCCCGTACAACATGAGGGGAGGAGTAGTAGAAGTACCACTGACTATTCAATAGTTGGGTCATTTCTCGGGGAAATGATTCCTAAGAGGGAGTAATCAAAGATGTTGCAACAGTCTGACTTTTGAAACTAAGCCTTCAGAAGTGACCAAAACCCTGATGGCATCACAACAATTTTTTGGTCAAAGAACACCAAATTACCTGATTTTCATATTTTTGAGCTTTAAAAGCTGTTTTGAAGGTTGCATTGAAAGCTTTACTTGTTTTGCCATAACCCACTTTTATATAAATCATCTGATTCAAGTCAGCATACTCCTTCATGGGTTTTTTGGCTGTGAAATACCTGATTCTTGAATTTCTGAGGTCAAACAATACCAGTTAAGATGGCATTATTCATGACACAGTGATTAATAATATAAAAAATATACAAAAGCCTAAAATCAACTAAATCTCTTTCGATCTTGAGAAATTTAGCTCTATAGCTACTCAAACAACCAAACCATTTTGAAAATTTAAGTTATAGATAAAACCGAACATGTACAAAAATATATAAAAAAAGTGGCCAAAAACAACAAGCTAAAAACATTAAGGAATGCTGTTTAATATAAATTGCAACTCACGATATCTGAAAGAAGTCTTGACTGGTAATATTAAAAAAGCCCAGTAAAAGATAAGGTTGTAAAGACTGCCTATCATAACGACCAGTAATATAACCAGCATTTGCTTGGTGTATAAAACATCCGAACATACCCAAAAAAACTTTAATATGGCGGCAATTTGCTTCCACTGTTAGGAGCTGAAATAGATGGAATTGGTTTTACAAGATCATCAATGGCTAAACCCTCAGAAATATTTGGGAGAGTTTTGAGCCTAAAAAAGATATAAATCATTGGAAAATTAAAACCTCTTATAGACCGCAATTTAACAACCCCGATCACATTACAGTGCAATCTTCACATTTAAAAATACACTTACGCTTCTAAAATTCCCTCGTTACTGAAAGTACGGATATGGTGAGTGAGGGCACTAACTTGACAAAAAGCAAATTACCTTTGATGAACATCAGCAACTGAAGCCTTCATTCGAGTCAAAATATTAGAGGTGTTCTTGATGTTAACTTCAAGTTGAGAGAAAGCTTTAGCAACCCGTAATATATCCTCAGAAACATCTTGGGAGCTGCTTGCTTCCTAAATAAGGTATTACAGGTGCATATTTAGAAGAAAAATAATAATTTGTAAACGTTTTTGAAAATCTCATTTAAATGTAATTACAGTGGGAAAGTCTTCAAGCAAAAAAGAGTGCAATAAGGTTGTTTGTGATATAGTTTGTGAGGTAGACATAAAAATGTAAGCAATATGGGATATGGAGTTTTTAAAATAATAAGGAGTACTTTGAAAACAATCGTTTGTTTAAAGATTCAACTTAAGAAGAGGGAAGCCAGTGATCATCTGGTAATATAAAATATTACCTTTGCCAAAGTAGAGAATTCTTGTAAAGCAAACTGAGACTTATCTCTTAGCTCCATTCGGGAAGCCCATAGGACTGAGTCACTTGGTTTTTCGAAGAAACTATAAGACTGGGGATACTGAAGTGGTGAACTTGGTACTCCAGGTTGATATTTTGGGCTGGCGTTAGAAAAGATAGGTGTTCCAGAGGCGGGTCGAGCAAGAAGTGGGGAAGAAGCAGTTGGGGTTTTTGAAGTTTGGGTACCATATCTTACATGACCAGTAGTTGGAGAAAGGTGGGAAGAGGGATATTGAAGTGGGGAATCTTTTTGATCATTTAATAGCCTATTGATATCCCGCTCTTTAGTAGGGGAAGGAGAACGCTCTTGGTCG
Organism: Entomophthora muscae; assembly: GCA_014839935.2. Taxonomy (NCBI): domain Eukaryota; kingdom Fungi; phylum Entomophthoromycota; class Entomophthoromycetes; order Entomophthorales; family Entomophthoraceae; genus Entomophthora; species Entomophthora muscae. Next base: position 249,221 of record QTSX02005768.1, read on the forward strand.
AGCTTTGATGCAATTTGAGAGTGTCGCTTCATTTAAATATATTATACAATTAATAATATGTTAACCCTAATATCCCATATTAAAAAGGAACTAGCTAAGGTAGGAAAACTCGGATAGGTTTTGGTAAATAGCTGAGATCAGCCTAAATAAAGTAGCCATGGGTTTAATACAGACTCTGGTTTTTGGTTTGCAAGAATATGCTCAGCTTTACTTAATGAGTTTGATTTAACTTGAAGAACAATATTAACCAATTAAATCAGAGCTAATGTCCTGAAACATCTTGATCCCCAATGTGATTGGTTAGCCTCGAATTCCATGGATTCGAATAAATCGGTTAATGCTATCTGTTAGCTATAAAAAAGAATTTAGCTCACTTTAAATAAATGTTTATCCTCTTACCCTTGTTTTTTGTATTTTTGTAGCTCACCACTACACCAGGTATTAAAACTAGTCATTGCTTAAATATAACCACCTTTGTTGTAGACTTGAATCTATTTCGAGTAAATTTTTATATATCCTTAAAGTTGCCTTGATGAGGGTAAATAATAAATCAACTAGTTTTACCATATCTAACAAAATAGGCACTGCGGAAGATTTTTTGTGTAAATGCTGCTTGCTTTAAAAATATTGCAATCAAAATGTGGTGAAGCGCCATTTCTGGAGATAGGAGCTTGAAGACTAGTTCTTGTCAGTTTTTCTGAAAAGCACAAAAAACACATTTTTATATGACACATAAATATATGGACTTAACCACCAAGATCAATTGGTGCAATAAGATAGTGAACATATTAAATTGTTAAAAATACCATAGTAGTTTTCAAACATGGGAAGAAAAACATGTTTATTTGATAACATCCAAGAAATTACAAATATCACCCAGAAGCAACATGCTAGAGAATTTATTAAAATTAATTATTGCTGCAACATCTACAATTGCTCTCTCTCAGGGAATCATTTTCTCAAGAAATGACCCAACTACCAAATAAGCAGTGGCACTTCTGCTATATCCCCTCATGTTGTATGTGGATCAAAACTTTTGAGATTTATGAGAAACACTACCTGGAAAAGTCCTATGACTGTCACAGTGTAGATGGACAGTATGAGGCTTGCCATGATAATTATATAATACTGTAAATTCAGAACCTAACGGTAGAAATGCAGGATTGTCAAAACACATTTATGGGATGGCCTTTTTTAATTAAATTGAATTCTTTGTATTTTTATTTGAATATTTCAAATTTCAGAAACTCATAGACACTTTGCAAATTTCAAGTTGAGCTGCATGTTTCAAATGGACAAAATGAATTAACTGAAATCAGATTTGAAGTGTTCAGATCCAACAGCCAATTTCATTAAGTTTATTGTGTTTTTTGAAATTGCAGGATTTTTTGAATTCATGAACCAAATTTCAAACCACAGATGAATGCCACTAGTAAACTCAAATAATAATGGCAGAAACTGAAATAAACTTTGAATACACGTTAATTACACTAGAAAACACTAACCCAGATTGTGAATGTCAGGATTCTCCTTCTTTAATTTTGCAGCTAGCATCTTTAAGGATCACCAAGATTATTTTATTAAGCCTTTGGTTCAATTCACAACAAATTTTAAATCCTCAACACTTTCCCCTTTCATCCCCTTGTCCTACCGGTCAATTTTATCTACATTAACAGTTAGTTTCATCTTCAAGCTTACCTTTCTCTTCACAAACAAGTTTTAAACCTGGTACCTATACGCAAAGTTAGTTTAACCAAGTCTGAAACCAATTACCTTTCGCTTTTTGCTTTGCTTTTCTTCCTGCTCATGTCAGCAGTCCAGACTGAGTTTTCCTGTGCTTCTGCCTCTGCTCTTCTTTTGGTTCAAACCAAACAATTAACCACTGTTTTCCTTGTCTCCTCCTTAACCTTGTGCCTAACTTTTTAAGATTAAGATGCCAAGAACATGTGTTTGTGTTTTTCTCTTTATTTCAAACCCAACTACCTACTTTTGATTAGCTATCCTCTCCTTTATCTTTTACCTTAAAACCAGACTTGAATAAAAGCCTGAGTTTTACTCAGTCTCAACTTAATTTGAGATTGTTTGACTTGCACCCCAAAAAGGTACTTGTTAGGTTTTATGGCTTGTGTTTTCTTTTCTTAACTTTTGCATCTTCCCATCTTAGTTCCATGATTCCATTTGATTGGATTTTTCATTAGTTAGGCAACTTTTATAGTGGGACTCACACTTTGATTGTTGATAGTTTTAATCCACCAGCTAGTGGGGATCAATTTCCAGACTTAGAAGCTGACTTTTTAACTAAATTTTCAGTCATTAAGACTGGTCTTTATTTTTTTTCTTAGGATTAATAAATTGCCTTAGCCCCTACTTTACTTCATATAAGCTTTTAGGAGCCTTTGTCCAGTTATTGTTATAAACCTTGCCTATCTTTCTATATTTGAAAAATATAAGCATTATTGGTTTAAAGGCTTTAGTTTACAATAATTTACCTCAAGCCTTCAGACCTTACAGTGAAGCTCCACTTTGGCCAACTGCAAATGAAAATTTTAATTTTGATAATCATGTTTAGACAAAAAATCAATCAAATGCAAAATTTTCTAAAATGGGCTTTGGTAAAATATCATATGCTTCAAATCACTAATACAAAAATTCTGTTGCTATTTAAGGCTAAATATAGAGAAAACAACAACCCAAAAATAAATCTAAAAATCTAAATAAAACACATGTTTAATATAAAATAGACAGTAGTTTTCAAACCTGTTGAGATAAACATATATTTATTCAGTTTAGAATGCATGGACTCAGTCACAAAACAAATTTCAACCTGTTAGATCTAAATAGAAGATAATTTTACAGAAAATGAGTGCTATTTGGCGTAAATGTCCAATCATATAACAATCTATTCAAACTGGGGACAAATGCTTAACAATTCAATAACAAGTGTACCAAACACTAAAACACATGGGTTTCAGTCACAGATGTCAGGGATTCAGTCTTGGGTGGCTGGCCTGTTGTTTTCTGGGTTAATTCAGGCCAGGTTTTTTACGGGTAGAGCCCACCACAAGAGAAGAGCTAACTTAAAAAGGTAGGAGAAGGACTTCCCCACCCAGGACCACGGGCCAGTGGTCAGAATTATAGTGTCAATCACCCCTGTGAGGGTGATGTACACAATCCCAAATAGCTTGCCCGTGTGGTCAGTTAGGAGGTCAGGTGAGGAGGTAGGCATAGGCTTGGGGGTCACAGGTGGTTTCATGCGGAGGTTGTAAGCAGGAAGGTAGTTGAATTTTTCTCTAAACAATTTGGGTGTTGAGAATATACGGGGCCTTGGCGGTTATATCTAACTGCAGATTGTATGCAGGCCAAAGGATCTAGTTCAATTATTTTCTCCTGGGTGTAGTCCTTATATTCAGGCTTCAAATAATAATCTGTGAAGTAGACAGGGCCAAAGGGAACACCTGGAGGACAGAAATCTGCAGGCAGATAGGCAGGAGGACTGGGAGATCATGTACTGAATTGATATATGGCAAATAAAAAATAAGTCAGTAGCTGGGTAAGCCAAAATAACATAACCTTTATTCAAAAATAGTGATAAGGTTTGAGTGCAAAATCTATAGGCATATATAGCATCCTGCCTCTAAACTTAGTGTTTTTCATAAGGGCTTCATCAAAATATTAGGGAAAATGCGGGCAGGTGACCAGAGGCCCAGGTGCAGGTGCGGTGAAATGGCACCTCAGCTGGGTGTTCTCTCATTGGTTGGGATTTCCAAATTGGCCACTCAATTTTCTTGATTTTGGGCTGTGATCACAGGGTTGGGCCTAAAGCCCGTGTTTTCCTTTGGCAATTGAATCTGATTGGTTACCCAAGAGGACTTCAAGTTCATGAAGTTCACAGAGGAACTTTCTCTTCCTTCATTAGGCAATTTGAGAAGCTCCTCCTCAGGCATCACTATAGTCAAACCTGCGCTGGTATTCTGACTTTGGGGCTTAGCAGGGGCTTCAGCTTGTGGAGGTTCAGTCTCAGGAAAACGCAGGTGGGCAGGCCCTTGGTCCATGGGACCGGCAGCCTGCAGGAATCCAGGATCAGGGTTTGAATCCCACTCTTGGGCCCAGGTTTCCAGGGGGAAAGAATTGTCAATCCTGACAACAGAACACATCTACTATGCTTACTATGTTTTTGGTGAACATATGAAACTCAGTCACAAAAGTTACAAACTTGATCCAACAACAAGCTTCAATAGCAACTGAAACAGACAACATAAATATTAAATATCAAAATGCATGAATAAATCTATAATACTGTTACCAACTTGTCCTAATTAAGAATGAAATCTAGAATACAAAAAGGAAATAAATATTCTGAGTATCTGTTTTGGGATTAGAATCAATAAAAAAATCAAATTTATCCAAACTCATGATCAACAGTGCACATTTACAACCAAAAATAATTAATATAGAAATCTAAAAATCTAATTCAAAATAAACAGTAGTGACTACAAGGTTTCATGCTACTATATATGGAGAGATAAAGATTAAAATAAATTATATAGATAAAATGTTTTTATTTTATTTTATTTTTATACCAAAATGGACGCATCCCAACAACAGAGCTAATCAGAATGAGTGTACATGTGGTGTCTTTGTGCTTGGCTCAGACCAGACATGCCTCAGTTATTGCACCCAGTTTAACTTAATGAAATACGCCTATTGAAAATAGGACATGTCTTTTTTGCAAATTGGCACGCCAACTTGTGATCAATCTAGCACCAGAGAACCCAGTGGTCTGGTACTAGATTGACCACAAGTCGGCATGCAATTTACAAACAAAGACATCTCCTATTTTCAACAGGCTTATTTCATTAAGTGTTATTTTCACTTGAAAAACTAATAATAATAAAAAGCAATAAAAATTCTATCAAAACAGAAAAGCAAAAAATTATTTCTAGAAAATTAGTTTTATTTAAGTATGTGCTCCTTTTTGAGATAGTCTCTCAGACATAAATGTCCAAATTTAGAAGCATGTACATTTAAAATAATGCTTTGGTTTCCTGAATAGATTTTGGTGGAATCACACCTGAAATCCACTATTTCCAATTCAAGTCCCAAAAATAATCAATATTTTTTAAAAAAAATGAGAAGTTTTGTTTTTGAGTTCATCACTTTTGTGACTGAACCTCATGTGTTCTCTGTTTGTATAATATTTGCCAGACACACATAATCAAATTTGATGTAGAATGCTTCAGCAAGTGACTGGATTTTGTGTGTTATGAATTTGAGTTCCATGTGTTTGCTATCTCATTTTCAGAATTCAGTATTTAACTCTATTTTTGTTGTATGATTGACTAATTTTGTTTTCTGGCCCTAGATAAATGAAAGCTTTATTGAGTAAATTAACCTTCAACTGGTTTCAGTTGAAATTTGTTTTGTGACTGAGTCCATGTGTTCTAAACTGACTAATATACATTTATCTCAACAGGTTTGAAAACTACTGTATATTTTTCTTTTCTTTTTATGGACAGACTATCCCATTCCCAACTAGCTCCTGCAACAGGCTGCCCTTCAGCCTGTCCACAAGGGTGCCCCAGAGGGTCCAGGAATAGACCTAGAACACAAATTGAGCGCGTTGAGACCAATACACAGGGCTGCCAAGGCATAAGCACCAGTGCCAGCCAACCACCTCATGCATCACAAGCCAGCAACAGTAGCTTGAATCCTAGACATAAGTCACTCTCACAGCCTGCCACCAAAGTCTCATATCCCAAGGTTGTTGAGAACAATGAGGTTACATACACTGCCACTATGTACCCAGTTGTAACACGGCCCCGCACTCTGGATCCCAGAGTGTCCAGTTCATCTTCCGTGTTTTTGATACATCTTATGATCCATTGGTCATTACTGAAGAGCCATCTACGCCTGTGATATATTTCACAATTGACGGCATCACTGCAAGAAAAAATGATCTCACCTTCTAAATAAAGTCCTCATTTCATGTGTTGAGCCCAATAACTTGGATGCTGTGGTACTGCTAAGGGTAGGTGTCAGTTGTTAGATAGTGATTATGAAGCTCTTCTTGATTGCCTAAACAGAAGAATGGAAGTTTGGAATATTGCGTCACAATTTGGTGTAAGAACCAAATATTTTAAACAACTCAACACCAAATACAGTGACCCCAGTCAAATTGCCAAAAACCCAAAGGCAAAACAGCAGCCAAAACTCTTGCAGCCTGTGCATATTGATCCAATCAAACAGTGGATAGCCCAGGATTGCAATCTGGATTCTCTCTCTGTTCAATCAATGCTGGTCACAGAGTTTGAGCTTTTTGCTTCTAAGACTCTTGTGTACAAAACAAGGGTTAATCTGGGCTTCTTGTGAAAGGTGTTGGGTGTTTTTCCATACAATAAAAACAGCAAAAAGGCAATTGAGGATCACCGCATTTACGCCAAAACCTATTCAGCCCTAAAACAGACAGGCAATGTTCAATTCTTCAACATAAATAAATCATTTTTTTCTCCTCACTCAGAGCTAGGCATGATTGGGTTGAGAAGAGGTCTAATGATGGTTCAGCATGATGTGCAACTATCTGTTCTCAAACATATTATATGGTTGTGCTTCTTGATCCCTATGGTTTAGACCAATATCAGATTATTAAGACTTCTCATAATGGCAGGACATTCCTTGATTTTTCCTGAGTTGCCAAGAAGTACCTGTGAATTAATTATTGTGACACAACCAACATCATTGTGCTCAATAATTTTGGGCTCTACAAAGTGGATTTGGTTGTGTCTGAGCTCTCCCCATAGATAAAAATAGCCACTCTTTCAGCCATTGCCTTGCTGACTGCCCAATGAGCCTCCTTTTCTTCCTGCCATATTCTTCATTTATTAATCCTATCAAGAAAGTGTTTGGATGGTTCAAGAATAAGATAAAAAAGCCTCTCTCAGGATACAGAAGATCTCTTCAATATTCTTGAGGTCAGTCAATTATTGATGCTACCTGATGTGATGGCAGCTTTTTACAAGCACTCTGAGTCCTTCATCTCCAAGGCCATTTCTTCCAAGCTAATCAAATAAAAGAGCATTCCTGGCTTTAATTTTTTATAATTTATTTGTTTTATTTTTAATAAGACTTGAAAAATAGTCTTTAATGTTATGAGCAACTGTGGTAAGTTTGACTCTGTCAAGATTTTGTGGTTTTGAAGAAAGGTCTTTATTATTCATTGTAGTAGAAATGATGATAATAGATTGTATGAATACAATATTTGGCTACCAATTGGGTCTAGGGTGCAGCTACAGACTGGCGGTGTTTCAAGTCTGTAGGAGAAATTACACTGGTCTGCAAATAGATGGTGGCGCGCTCTATTCAGATTTTTCAAACTACTAGGCGTCAGCTAGTAGTGATAAAATAATAGAGATCTTCAATCTCTATCTTCAAGGGTGAATATTCTGCTCAATCTCTAATCAGGAGAGCACCTTATATAGGGTAGACAAGCCCTCTTGCCAGATTGTTATCTGATGCTTCCAACTCTTACTATTCAGTCTATCTGTTCCCCAGACTGCTAGTTTCAGCCCCCAGAGTTAGGCAGCCATGTCAGTCTGGCATGGGACTTCAATGAATTACCAGACCTCAGATTATCTTATCAGTGTATTGGCAGCATCCTGTTTGCAGTTCATACATATGCAAGTTTGTTTATCCTGTCAATTTGGTTTTCTCATCATGCAGTATTCTTTCAATCAACCTTCCATATTGATTGTAAGTCCCAATGTGTCTTCAGATGCAAATGTTTGGCAGCATAGTGCTCTGCATTATTATTAAGGGACCCTCAGTCTTATTGGCTAAGGCGTGTTCTGTGATTGTAATTAGGAATCATCAAGCTTAATGAGTTAGGATCAATTCAATGGGAAGTTCAGTATTAAATCAGGATCAATCTTTGGGGTAATTGTTAGAGTACTGATTACCCAAAGTCAGGAATAAGATCAGTTGATGCTTCCTGGGGCTCAACAGCTTTATGGTGATTGGTTGTCCTTAGCCCATCAGCCAAGAGAATGATGGTCAATTCTACCAGATTATTCCAACAACCTGAAAGACTCCCTGGTACTCAACACTTTATTGAGTACCAGGGAGTCAAGTGCTGCATATGCAAATCCATTAGTATTTTTGGCTTAACTGATTTTAAGCTAATTTTTACTAGTAATTTAAGGGTTTGAAACCAAAATCCAAGATTAAATTTACTCAAATTTGACTTCATTAAATAAATTGGTTAGCTGAAAGACCAACTTAAGGGGAAATTTATAAGTAAATTTACTAATAAAAATGCAAACCCCTGTGTTTGCCACTCTAAAAGCAAAAGTGATTGGTTTGACACTTGTTAAGCCAAATCCTAATTTCATTAATAAAATAAATATGCACTTATATAAAAAAATTTATTTATTATTATATTTTTATTATTAGTGTCCATAGTTGTTGATTAAGCTCCCAAGTACCACTATACTGGATTTAGTGGTATAGATATTAATCAAATACTCCGCTTGTTTTACATTATGTTATTTCCAGGTTTGTGGCTTAAGTGGTGCCACATAAATTAAGCCCAATTTATTAAGAGATTTCATATGTAATTTATAAAAAACAGAAACTTGACTCCCCCTCTGTTTGACTCTATCCACTTGTCACACAATTGGTTTTGTATTTAACTAATCAAAGGCTCAGAATTAAGGCTAAATTAATAAGTGACACACTATAAGCGCCACTCAATACCTATCCACTTGACACTTTAACTTGGGGATTAGTACAGAGAGCTTCTTAACATTGTAACCAACACTATGGTAAGATAATTCACTTGCAGTTTCTCCCAGTATAATTTAATCACTAATAAACATCTTCCCACTCATTTATTTTTTTAACTTATGTTGTATTTTTTATTTTTGAGCATATGAAACTGCCTTGCTTTTGGGTTAACTTTTGAACCCCTTTTAAAATTAAGAAAGTTTTATATGTAAAAAACATAGTAAATTTGATTTTTCTGCTTGACTCTGGGAAACTTGACAGTGAGAATTAAGCTTTTTCCAGCTGTTCAACAGTGCCAAACTCAACACTTTACTATGTTTTGAATTTTTAACTTCCAATAAAAAATTCCACAAAATAATTTTTTGCAATTATAATCTACTACTATTCCTGCTACTCCTCATATAATTTTTATATACTTTTTTTGATTTTTAATTATAGTTTTTCATTGATTTAGCACTAAGATGTTATGCTGAACCTAACATCTTTGATGCTTTGTCATAAAATCATTTATTTTCTATGTTTTACCCTTTACATCTATACTTTGATTTTCTATTTTTTCTTCAATTTACTTTGTTAAGTTTTTTTCTTGATAATAAAACTTTATTTGCATACCTTTTACTTAAATTTTTCTTTGCTTTACCTCTTTGTGGTTGAAATATCTTCTCAATCATTTTATTTACAAAACTAAACTTTTCTCTAGCCCAGATCAAAAAAGAACAGCCAACAGCCCAAGCTTCAAGCCTCCAAGGGCTCAAAAGAAACTGCCTCCACCCCCAAGTGTGTCAAAAAGCCTGCAAAGGCAAAGTCTTCAACTCCATCTACTCCCACCTCATCTCTCTCACTCTATCTCCTCTCACTCCTCCCCCCTTATCTTCACCTTCAACTTCTCCCCAAGTCCTCAAATAAAAGTGATGCCTCTCTCACTGATCACTCCTATTATCAGTCAGAGGCCAACTCCAAGCTCACTAAGGGGCACTGTATCAAGAAGGCAAAGGCTGCCAAGGAGCCCACCTCTTCTTAAGTAAGAAAAAGGAGACATCCAAGCAGGCCTCAAAGAACCCTTCCCCTCTCCTGATGGCTCTTTTTCCTCCCTCATCTGACCCCCAAGATGAGCCTGAAGAATATTTCAAGAAGTTCAAAGCTTCTGGTCACATGGCTTGGGATCCACTGGCCATTCACAACATCTGCAATGTGGACAGAGAGTTCAAAGCCCCCAGGCGCTTTCCCCGTTTTTCCCCAATCATGTCCGTAAAGGGCGGCCCTGGCTATGTTGCAGACAATTTTATCTTAAACTGCAACAATAAAAAGCATAAAACAAAAAGCAATCACTTTGTCTATGAGGATAAGACTTTCAGGGCCCTCCTTAACACCAAGGGCTGGGAGCAGATAACAGCCAAGAAGGGGGAGCACGCATGTGAGCCCCCAATAATTTAATCACATGGATGCTTAAATGGTATCTTGATCAGCTGATCCCCACCTCTTCCCATCTCCAGGCTTCTGATCTGGTCATTAAGGCCTTACAATACCTCAAGCCCAATAATCTTAAGTTGGTGCAAACACAAGAACAGTTGGTCAAATTCATTAGCAACAAACGGATTGCTGCCAATCCTCCCCCACCCAAGGCCTCTGACGTCTTATCAGAGCTCACGCTCACTCATGAGCTTAAGAAGCTCCCAAGTGGGGAACACTTCCTCCTTCACAAAAATGGGCCTGGCTCAAAGAACTGTATCATCTGCTACGCAACTCAGAAGAACCTGATGAAGTTGAAAAGTGTGTTAACCTGTTTAATTGAAAGTACTTTTGCCACTTGCCCCAGGATTTTCTATCAGCTCTGGATGATTCATGCCCAGATAGACATCTGGGTGATTTCACTTGCCTTCTTCCTTCTCCCTGGGGCCACTGAAGCCATATACACCCGTGATTTCTCCATCCTTTGCAAAACACTTTCCCTCCTTCCCTATGACAACAACAATGTCAAAAAGACCCCCCTTCACACCTGCACTAACCCTCCTGCCGCTGACAAGGACCAAGCCACCCTGGACCTGGAGAAAAAGATAAAGCTCAGAGCTCTAGGACCTCACATGTGCATTATGGACTTTGAGCCTTCTCAGTTCAATGCATTTGAGCATCTTTTTAGCAGGAAGATGCAGGGGTGTCACTTTCACTTCTGATAAGCAGTTGCTTCCAATGTGCAGGCCTACTCTGAGCTTAGGATTGAGCCAGAGAGACACTTTGGACACCTGCAAATTTGTGCTTGCACAATTTAGTGCCTTGGATTTTTTTAAAGCCATAGCACACCATGCAGGGGTTTGAGGTTCTCTCAAAGAATCCCTACATAGCCAAGCATCCAGAGTTATAGTCTTTTCTCAAGTACTTTGAGCCCCTGTGACAGTCCACATGTTTGGTGGTTTGAAGGCGGGGCTAATGCTGGTCAAGAAAAAGTTTGGTTGTTTGTTGCAGGTAGAGGCCTAGTAGGGAATAATGGCTACTAGGGATAGTAAGGCCTAGCTAGTAGGTGTAAAGACTACTAGAGGCAGATGTTGCCTCCACCTAGCAGAAGATATTGGCTGCTGTGAGCTAGAGTTCTTCACCTAGCAGGGAACTGTGGCTGTGAAAGGGTGAAGAATGAGATAGCTAGCAGGGAACTTTGTCTGTTTTAGGTGGAAAAGGTTTTGGACCCTTGGTGGGTAACGCGGGCTGCCAGGAAGGGAAAGAGCTCTGAGGGCTCTACATACCCTGATACGCTTACAGGAGGTCTATGAGCAAGCACCCTACCTAACAGACTGGTAGGATGTCCTCGTTTATGCCCCTATGGGAGCTTTTGGAGAGAACCCAAAGTGAGCATTGGAGGGCATAGATTTTCTCATAGGTGTCATCAAGGCAGTTTGCTTGGGGAAGCAAGCTGCAGAACTTGGTGTGATCAGGCCTCTGGGAAGTGGAGCTGATTACTCTGCGACTGAAAGCCCAGACTTAATCACCTGGGTGAGTAAAAACAACAACATAGGCTGTGAGGATCAATGGTTGGATGGCCTAAGTAGAATGCCACTTGCAAGGGCCCAGTCAAACGCCAGTTTAATGTAGACTCATGCCTGGGTCTAAAGGTTCTGGTAACAAGCACTGAGATTGTCGTGAATACCGCTATTCACCATGTGTCAATTTGCCTTTGGTGGGCCATTTCAAAGACGAATCTCTCGCTTTTGCTTTCACCTCTTGAAATGAGTTGATGACTGAATCAGGAAATACAAATATTTGGTTTCTTGACTCTGCGCATCTCACTTGCCCCACTCATGCTTGTGGAAAGTGATCCTACTATCCTGGTAATGTTTTGTGGTATTCCTAACCACTATATATCCCATTTCATATTCACCAATAAAGATTAAGTTATATTCACATTTTTGTCTTTGTGTCTTCAGTACTTCTGCGCCTCTCTCTAGCCACAACTAGTAGAGATTATTCTTCCAGGGCTGCAAGGTAATTGCATAGCCTTCCCTGTCATCTAACCAAGACTTAGTACAAATACAATCCTAAGGTTAGGATTCCCTGTTGTGTGTCTGTGCCGCGCCTCAGAACATGACAGAGATAAAGAACTGAGGTGGCTCACGGAATCAGCAGAGAAGACTAGTGAAGGAACTGTTTGATCACAGATAAGGCTAGTTGAAGGACTGCTGGTTCATATTGAAGTTTGGAACCACAAAGGTTCATTGTGCAGGTGGAATCAAGGTGGTTCCTAGTGAGGATAAGTGAAAGAGCTCAAAGATCATGATGCAGAAGTAGCTGATCATAATAAAGAAGTAGCCAGAGGACTGATAGGCTGTTTAAAGACTGGAAAGGAGCTGTTCTGTGAACTAAGATGGACTGTTTGCTGGTTAAGCTGAAGAGCTGGAAGATGTGGTTGAAGAGCTGGCTGAAGAACCCAAAGATGATGGTGAAGAACTAGTGGTCCGGAGAAATGAGCCGAGATTTTGCTGAATTGATTTGCCAAAGTGGGAAAATGTAGAATTTTTTGCCTTGGTTTATTAGTAAAATCAAGAAAGAATATGAATAGAAGTGTGGGTAAGATATTTATTTATTAAGTTCCTAGGATAGATAAAGGTATGTTGCTATGAGAGCTGGATACAAAGTTGTTTTGATGGGATGTTTTCCTTAAATTTAACTATATTTGTAAATATATGGGAGAAACGTTGAAGAGGTCCAGAAAGAACAGTTTAAATAGTATTCTACTATTTAAATGGGCTTAGTTTGAATGCAGGGAAGACTGGTCCTAGAATAATGGACCAGTTAACGCCTTGGTGCGTAAAGAGTTGTCGCTTTGAGCAGTTTGAGCTGTGGAAATTATTTTCCTATTTGGATCCTGGTGGAACTTCAGAAATGGTCTATTTCTGCGCTCTGCATTTATTGGTTGAGTTCTGGCAGGTTTTCTGATGAAAATGATTGGTTGGAAGCCAAAAGCTTAAAGTATAAGCAAGGAAATAGTGAATTAATACTTTAAGCTTTTGAGAAAGTAAGTATGTAAGCTTAAGTTATTACAGGAAAAAGTGAGCGGCAATGGTTTAAGCTTCTGAAGAAATCCATTTTGAAGGCGGAACTGTTGGGAAAAGGACACTATAAGAAGGTGGCTGGCTGGAAAGTTACAGGGTCTTTCCGGGTCTTTGACAGGTTCTTTCCAAGGCCTTTTGAGTTTCCGCCAAAGAGGTTTTTGAAAGCCTTTTGATCACCAGCAGGAGCTTGATTGGACTGATACAAGTGGAATATCAAGGCCACTAAAGATATACAGAGAGCTGAAGCCCAAGATAACAGAGCAAGAGCCCAAGAATAAGGGGCTGGATCCTAAACGCGGTGCAGAAGTCTGATTCTAAGGCGCCAGAGTCCAAGTCTAAGGAGCAGAAGTCCAAGACTAAGGTGCAGGAGTCCAAGACCAAGTACAAGGAGTCCAAGATATTGTTGAAGGACTCCAATTATTGGCAAATCCATATTGTTTCCTTGACCCCTTGGGACATATACCAGAAGTTTTCTAAGGGAATCTTCTTTCTGAGAGTGAATAAAAGCCCATTTTGACCCCTATACATATTTCTGAGATACATTTTCCCTTACTAGAGAATGACAATTCCTTCCAGCTGGTCCCTGGCTATGATCCAGGACACACTTTGGGGACTGGTGGACAGGAACCCCACAGCCCCAGTGGGTTTGGAAGGTTGTCACATAGAAGCAAGGCAAGGCCTGCGCCAAGGCCAGTTGGAACGTTTACCGGGCAGCTGTCAACAGGGAGCTGAAGACCACTTTGGCTCTAGAAGCTTATCACAAGCATCTTAAGGCCAACTTTGGGCTTCACCCAAAGTTTAACAAGTTCTTCTCTCTCCTGCAGCATGAGCAAGAAAAAACCATCTCCAAGCTCAGAGATCTTACTAACTGCTTCCCCCCACCAAACCTATCACCCAATCCACCCTCTTCACCAAGGACATCCAGGGTGTGGCTAAGCACAAATACAAGACCTCTGAGCTAAAGCAGTAGCTTGAGCTTATTGCCACTGCCATTCTGGAAGAGGCTAAAATGAAGAAGGGGAAGAATAAATTTGCTTTCTTGCTTCTATGGGTTTAACTTTTAACTTTTTGGCTTTAATTTTTACTTTTTAGTTTTTATCATTTAGTTTTTAGCTTTAATTTTTAAATTTTTTGCTTTAATTAGATAGTGCTGGTTATTTTATGTATACATGGTAAGTTGGAGATGAATAGTTGTAGTTGAAAGTGAGTGAAATGTCTTAATTTTAGTTAATTTACTAGTAAAACATAAGATATTTTCAGTTGTGCTTACATGAACTATATCAAATAAATATTAATATTTATTTATATTTTGCATAAATTATATTATTGTGTTTTTGTTTATTTTTGTGTCATTTTAATTTTTATGGTAATCAAAAATATTTATATAATAAAGAGTGTAAATTACATAGTAAAATGAGAAATAATTGCTTATTTATTCTTATTATCAACAAATTAAGATACTGTTTTTATTGCATTTTTGAGCTCTCTGGGGTCATTTTAGTATATCATAGCTGTATGGCTTAATTTTTTACATTAAAAGTTTTCAGTACATCAAGATTTGTTAATTAAAAAAGTGTCAATTGGGTCATTATTTGTTAGATTAAGCCAAGGCGCCAGCTTAAGCATTTCAAATCCTTTTAACTTCTTTGGTATCATTTAAGTCATAAACTTATGTTTTTTGAACATTAGTATAATGCTTAGTTTACTGAAGAAAAGTTTAATAGTGTAAAATATACAAATAATAGAAATAAATCTTATTTCTATTAGCTGTATTTTTTGCTAAAACCCTTTTTTCTATTTTAATAAGCCAAGAATTAAATATATGAGTTGCATGGGAGAGTAATAGCAGCCCCAAAGCTATAATTGCTATTACCCTATCTTTGGCTCATATAATTAATTTCTTAGTTATTTTTAGAAACAAAAGTTGTTGTATTTAAAAGACTATTTACCCTATGTGAAATATAAGTTTTTGTTATGCGTCCAACTTCATGAGCATGTCCTACTAATCCTTTAGTAGTATCAGCTCTCTTTGTTTCTCTGTCATCTGTGCAGAACTTTGCACAATAATTTATTTTGGAGTACTCCTTAACATCCTCAAATGTCAAAGGTGAAACATACAGCTCACCATCTTTCATTAAATATGAAAGATTAACATAAAATGCTTTGACTTCAAGCCAGCTTTTTTTAGGCCTAGATTTTCTATCATAGATGTGAAAAAAGATTTTTTGGGAAACATCTGAATTATTTACAAGTGTCTCATATAGACCCTTTCTTTCTCTCTCTCAAAAACCATTTTGAGATCATTTATATTTTTTATATACATCTCATTTTCCTTTTGTTTAAATATTTTAGATAATACACCAAAATGACCATCAACAATACTTTTGCCATGACACTCAACAAATCTATTAAACTTAATTGTTCCTTTTATAATTTTAGGTACCTCTTTAAAAAGATAATATAAGAATTCATAAGATCTGAAATGATTACCATTATCAGTCCAAACTTTAATATTTTTAATATTCTTAAATTTATTATTTTTAAGCAGACTTATCAAACACTGACCTGAAAACAAAGAGTCATGAGATAAAATTTCAGATAAAAAGTCATGATACTCATATTTAATTTTCTCATTTTCTTTAAAAGCAATTGCAAATCCTAATAAAGAAATAGGTATTTTCTCATAAAAACAATTATTTGTCTCTAGAGGACCCCCACCTATTTTAAAGTTTTCTTTATAGTCTATTACTATAACACATGAATCATTATCAAGATTATTTATATCACTAATATATTCTTTATTTTGATGCTTATAAAACTTTTCATGTAGGTCAATAGATTCCAAATTTTCTTTAATAGATTTAGGCAATGGCAACTTCTTTAAACTCAAATCCTTTTTCTTCATTTCTAATGACTTTTTTAAGTTGCAAATGTTACACATATCAGTTTGCTTTTTGCTTTTAATTATATTATTAGGAATAAGCTTATAAAAAGTGGAAAGTGAAATAGAAATATTGTTTTTTATTTTCATATCTTCGTAAATTTCTTTTTTTGTTTTCAATAATGAGTATTTTATTTTAGTTGAGTATTCACTCAACTCTTTTTGTAATTCTTCATAAATCAATCCAGGGGATTTTTTAGTGAATTGGCTAGTTGGAAATGAATTTTTTAATATATGTTTTAAAATATTTTTTATGTTTTCTTTCTTTACTGAATCATTTTTTCCTTTTTTATTTTTTGAATTTAATGATGCTTTTTTAGCATTTTTTATTTTTTTAGAATATGAATACTCATTTTTTGTCATTTTAAATCCACAATCCCAAAGCTCTTTCAGACTGTAGCTTGATGTAACCAATGCTCTTAGGGAAGGAAGGTGCTTGGCAGGGGACTCTGACATCAATTCCTTTAGGTTGTTAAGGAAATCATCTGTCTTAGAATTTTGTATGACAGGTAAGAAGGTACTTTTTCCAAACTCTGTTTTTAATAAGAAATGCTCAACAAAGCTGTTAAGATCACTGCCAGCAGTAAAAAGGAATGCTTGTTTAAGCATAGAGATTCTTTCTCTCTTAGTAGAAGCCCCCAGTGAGAAGAAGGGTGTCATCTGAGGTGCAAACTTGATAGGTTCCATAGTGATAGTGATTGGGTTCCTTGGCTTGGTTCAGGCAGTTCTTGCTTGGAAATAGATGTGCAGTTATCAGAGAGGAGTAAAGGTGTAGATTGTAAAGTAAATTTCTGTAAAGTTGAGCTGTTTAAATACCATGTTAGCTGAGCTTTTGCACTGCAGGCATAAATCCCCAACTGACCCCCAACTGATCTCCTTAATTTATCAATATCACCCCTGAAGTCTGATATCATTGTTTATTTACCCCTTTTTATATTCTGGTTAACTGTTGATATTTCCGCGAATAGTACTTCAATCTCGCTCAAACTAGTATCATTAGAAAGCCCTTAATCTCAGCTTTGGGATTGTGCTGCAACTTTATATTTCAATACCGATTTAGTATCTTGAAGTGGCTTTGAATGTAAGCTTATAAAATTATTATTTGAAATAAAATATGCTAATTAACTCTTAAAGTATGATATTTTAATCAATAAACTAAATTTAAAGTATAAATCATTATTTAGCTTACTTTTACTAACCAACTCAAAAACCTTTTTTAAATAAACTTAAGTTTATTATAACCTTTAACAGTTCTTAAAAATGAACTTTATATATTTTAAATCTATCAAAACAAAAATATTTTTCTAATCACATATAAATATTTGCTTGTATAATTAAATTTGTATCTTATTTTTATAGATACAATGACTAAGATCATTTTCTGTTTAGTTCAAATAAATTTTAACCTTTATAAAATTTAATTAAATAAAGCAAGATTTTGATACATTCTTTTTTATGTTTGAATTTTTTATACATATTATCTCTAGCATACAGTATAAAAATATAATTTTATTAAATAGTTGTATAAAGCTATTTTATTAATATTAAATACTTAAAATTTTGAAAAGAAAAACTTTTACTCTCTTATAAGTTCTTATTATATATTTTCTATAAAATCTAACTTAAGAATAAATTACTTATGCTAAATGAGATCACTGAAATTTCAATAAAAGTTCAGTTTTAATTTTAGTTTTAGTTTTTTTTTGACTTTTTACTAGATTTTTTTAAAAAATCCAAAATTATTTAATATTTATTAAATATGCAAAAAAGCTATCTGTCCTCTTTTTAAAAAGAGGGATTCAAAAATGATTATATTTTAAATTAAATATTTTAAAAAAGCTAAGATTTTAGGCAACAATTTGATTTCCAACAAAAAGCATCATATCAGTTTTTATTGTATTTTTAGGTTGCTCTTTTTAGAATGATGTCATTTTGCACTAATCAGCTTTCAAGAAATAATGGTATATGAAATAAGATTGTTACTAGCTTTTAATACAGTTTAATTTAGCTGTAAGTAGAAAATGATTAATTTAATATAGGTTTTTATATTATAAGGATTAAATAAGATTTATTTTGATAAAATTGTTGTAATTATTTAAATTTATTGATAAGAAAATTAAAACAAAATTTTAAAGTTTTAAGTAGCACAGTTAATAGGAAACAGATTAATCTAACAAATAATGACCCAATTCCCAGTTGTTGATCAGGGAAAAAGCTGAATTCTCACTTTACTATAGTGTCAAGCGCCAGGGAGCCAAACTTACCACAGTTGCCATGTTATGATGAATTGACAATAGTTTGTATAACATATGCTAAAAACTTCAGATGTTAGATATAACTAAATAAATACATTAGATGTAAAGATGCAGATTTTTATTACAGTAGTTTCAAACCTGTTGAGATAAACATATATTATTCAGTTTAGAACACATGAACCCAGTCTAAAAATGAAATCAAAAATCAGGGAATTCATATTAAATTACATTAGATTTAGATCCACTTTGATTTTGTTTTTAGACTGAGTTCATGCGTTCTAAACTGAATAATATATGTTTATCTCGACAGGTTTGAAAACTACTGTATAATGTACCAAATATTGTATTGACCGTAGCGCTAACAAACAATTAAATAAAATACAATTAGATTGGTTTTATTTAAGTAAATGTGAAACCTTTTTGGCATGATGGCTATTGATTTTAAAAGCCACAAATTCGAACTCATGAGTCATCAACCAATCTATGTTAATTTAGTGCCACCAGAGCCTCCCAATATGAAAACCAATGATGTTCACCTATTTGTTACTGATTATACTTATGACAGGTGTTAAGATTGGCTCAAGCTATTTATCAAATCATATTCAAAACAAAACAGATTCACATTGTTGCAACATCTACTATTACTCCCTCTTGGGGAAGCAATTTCCCAAGTGATTTTCCAACTAATCATTAAGTCAGTGGCATCTTATCAATTGCCTATCTAGTACAGGGATTGAACCTTTCAAATCCTAAATGAAACACTACTTGGACAAGCCTCATGACCACCATGACATACATGGACAATATGTGACTTCTCGTGATACTATACAATACTCTAAACTCATATCCAATAAAGTATCATTCTCTTCTTAATTCTCCTCTTTATTTTGTTCCATATGCTTTCAAGAAGCATATACTCAACATCATTGTTGCTAAGCGAGGGATTGTGACATGGCAGAGACATTGAAAACAATGTTTCTGGTACCTGTGTATCCTGGGGATGTATTGAAGTTCTTTGTACTTGCTCCAGCTTGTAGGAAGACCCATCTGCTGGGTTTATTTCTTGGGAGGGGTTCCTTCAAGCTGTGTAGGTGTGGATAACCTACCTGTTCTACCACTGCCATGTATATGCGTCTTGAAAGTATATAAAACAAGATAAAGGGGGATTAGAGAAGAGAACATTACTTTTGTTTGATATAGAAGGAGCAATTATATAGTAACATGACAAGCCACATAGTGTCCATGTAGTACTTTTCATAGGGCTTGAAATATCCGATCCTGGCACAACTTGGGGGTGTGATGATAGTGCCACTGACTATTTGGTAGCCAAGTTGTTTCTTGGGAAAGGATTTCCTGAGTGGGAGTAATTGAAGATGTTGCAACACTACCTATAGGTCTTTGGTTGCAGGTCGGATCCAACTTTCCCCATGCGATGGTGTATACGCATGTTTGGGTATGAGCTTAGCTTCTCGAGCGAGTTGGGTCTGGTTGGAGGTTAAAATGGGTCGCGTCACTTGAAAGCCCTCAATGAGCTTGGACAGAGGGCTCAGGGTGGGTTTTGCTGGCGATTCATAGTAATTGAGATACTTCTCCAGTGGCTGCTTCTGTACAGTTTGGTTGACTGGTTGTATGCAAATGTGACGATATAAATGTTGTGGATATCAGGGGTCCATAATGATTCCGCTTGGTCATTAAAAATAGTGGATAGATTGTATATTTTCTTGAGGCATAAAATTACTAAAGTGTTTTAAGTAGGCGAATGATTTATTGTCTTAATTTCCAAGGTAAAGCTATGTTAATTAAGGTGGCATTAGAGATTAAAGGCTTAGCATGAGATTACGGGGTCTAAAGGCTTGCTGTGACTAGCAAAAACAGGGCAAAGAAGGAGTGGCAAGCGTTAGTAAACAAACAGAGGGTTGATTA
Source organism: Entomophthora muscae (assembly GCA_014839935.2). NCBI lineage: Eukaryota > Fungi > Entomophthoromycota > Entomophthoromycetes > Entomophthorales > Entomophthoraceae > Entomophthora > Entomophthora muscae. The sequence goes on from QTSX02005768.1 coordinate 269,656, forward strand.
AGGAGTGGGGATTAAAAGCCCTGGTAGGGACCGCTGACAAGGGAGACATTGCTTTTTCTAAAGAGTTAGGACGGGACGTTGGATTGGGGTTACCTTCCAACTTGGTTCGAGATGGAAATTGACTGCAGCAAGTTGCTGACATCAACTCGGGAGGATAGCTCGCGAGGAGACTGTACGTTAGATTAGAAGACGTGTGGGTTACCTTTTTGGAGGTGGTGATGGAAGGCGATTGAATATCGGAGTCTGAGTCGAATTCACTCGACTCTTGGTTTTGAATGGCTAAAGGGTCAGCGAGAGACTGAGCAGGGCTTACATAATGCATCCTTCAGGTTTTCAATCCGAACAATGCGAACAGGCTCAGAGATAACAGCAGAGTCACTCTTGACCTGCTGGCTCTTAACGCTCCGGGAAGGGCGGATGCGGAACTTGGACTCCTGGAAATCTGTTTGGTTTAATACGAGGGAGTTTTTCAACGGTACCATAGTTGCTAGCTTCAGGATTGTACTCCTCCAGCAGCTGACGCTTGGTGTCATCCGATATGAAGCGTAAATCAGGGCAGGAGGTAAGGATGTCACTAACAGCTTCAGGGTCAACGAACACGTCGACAATGTTGAAGGAATTAGCTACAAGCCTTTGAGCATTAAGAGTCCTAGAAGATAAGCAAATAATAATATTGAAACAAGCTACTCAAAGGTTAACTCGGTGAAGCCGCGCAGCTTGTCGACAGGGCAGGGTTCAAGCCCTGGGAGCCATTGGCTGGCAACCTCGCGCTTAGTTTGGATCTAGATGTAAGAATTGGAAGGGACCCATGGATACCTCAGAGGCAAGTTTAGTCAAGTCTTCACATGGGATCTCCTGGCCAAGAGACTTGAAAAAGTGTACCACGACACCTGAAAGTGCCAGATGATGATGGAGGCTGGCGTCTCTTTCGTCGGCTTCAAGCGCCTGAAGGCGGAAAATAAGGGGGATGGTCCGCACAAGGGCCTGCTCTCCCAGCCCGGGATACAGCGAAGACAGGATGTGGAATAACACCAAGTAGTCGACGGGGAGGTTGGTGGTATTGGAGGCATAGTCAAAGAGAGCGCGATGAAGGGATGCCAAGAACTAGAGGTTAGCTGGGATCAATCAGATAAGCTTACATCTGACTCGTGTGATTTGGAGACTCTAAAGGATTAGATTTGCGTTCAAGTAGACAAACTTACCTTTCATGATAGCCAAGTCCATGGATCAACTCGTGAAGGAAAAAGAAAAACTCAAGTCGCACCACTAACCATCAGTTTACATGGCATGAAAGTTTCTTACTTGGCGAGTTGCACAGGAGAAGGGAGAGTGTAGATGTGAAGACGTTGAGGGAGATGGTTGCTTTAGAACCAGATGGCTTCTCCTTGATGGATTGGTGATGACTAACAAGCACTCGTGTCATGGCACGCAGCACCAAAATACGGCTTTGGGCAACCGTCAAAAGCGGAGATGCCGAATCCTTGGACCCAATTCGGAGCTTATTGACTAGGTAGCCAAGCACGTCCATGATCTGGTCGCTGTAGTAGACCTGTGACCCCAGCTTACCAATGGTTTGGATGAGTCGATTCTGGGCAGCGAGTGAAGCAGCGCTAGACGTAACTTCTTCGCCTTTGGCGTCCCTCTCTCCAGGAAGGCTAAAAAGCTGCAGAACAAGTGTATTCAAGATCTCAAGAACTGAGATGCCAACCAAGCTTTGCCTCCTGTTCAACAGTGCTTCAAGGACAGTAACAAGACATTGCATTTTTACAAAGGATTGGATATTGTCTTGATTTTCTAGAAGCTTGAGAACAACTGCCACTGGAATGTAGCGGAATTGTGGCTAACCTGTTAATTCTGGTTGACTGGAAAGCTTACCTGAGCTGAAGAAGAAACCAGCTGTATAAGCTGAGTGATGAACTGACTCTTGGACCACCAACTTTTCTCCTCGATGTACCTAGATCCTTTAGCCAAAGTCACAAGATTCTTCTACCTAAATATACAATCGATCAAGAAACGGAGATGAGTGACTGAGCTAAGTCGAGCCAAATCGGCTATGCCATGGCTAGCTAAAGCGTTGATCCTCTCCGGAGTTATTTCATCTTCAACTCCTTCAGTGACTGACATGCGTTTATGGGTAGGGCTGCCAGTAAGTTAGCGGTGAGCTTAAGGAGTGCTTACCCTTCGCCAGAAGAGGCAATTGGCGAAGAAATATTGAAAATAAAGGCAGGGATGATAAGTCTGATTAAACTCTCGTTATCGGAGTTATGGAGGATCTCTGATCTACCAACAGCAGCAAGGGCTTGGATCCCACAAAGTCGCAATCTGAAAATAGCATCAATAATGATCCATGGCTGCAAGGTACCTGTTGCGGAGCCCAGCGTTGCTGTTCTCGCTAAGAGAAAAGGAACAATAAGTCTCAATAAGCTTTGCATGAAGGGCTGCTAGTTCAGTGTCAGGAAGCAGGGTCATTTTTTCCATTCACTTCACAGAACTTGCAAAACTAATAGAGGATTAGGGGAAATAACACGATAGAACCAACCGTGGAAGCAGCGTCGGGGTAGACCGAATTATCTTCGCAAGATAATACTGCGTTGATGGATTTAAGAAGAGGATCGGCATATAGGTTTACTTGGGCTGGAGAGGTGGTTAAAACAGCCTTCCAGATCTCCATGGAAACTTTGATGGAACTAAAGAGTTAGGGAGGAAAACAGTCAACTTTTACTCTGTACGGCGCTTCCACACGTCAGCCTCGACCCTTTTTTCAAGATAGAGGCCAACCTTGGTGAGCTTTTCTGGGCGTGACTCGGCGTAAAACTGGAGGTAGGAAAGTTCGTTTGATCGGGGAGAAGTCTGCCCAGCAAGGGTAGGGTAACAATTGTTCACAAGAGTGGCGTGCTTGGCTGGGAAACAGCTCATTCCACATGCAGACATTTCTGAGTAGAGGATGTAGGTATGGTACTTGGCAGCTAGCGATGAGTTGACGCTGCGACAAGCTATCTCCTACTTTAATCAAGCCTTGCTTCGAGAACAGAGAGGCGCCAACTAGCTTATCCACCAAAGTCTTGAGTGGCGAACTCGCCAACTCAAGTTCAGGCCGCTACGTTTTAGATCAACCCGGCCCAATCATAATGCAGTTTACACTAGATATTATACGGGGCTGAGGATAAAAGGACTCTCTAACATGGGGGAGAGGGCTATTGGGTAATCGGCAATCAACCAATCAGAGTGGTTAAAAGTTGGGATTTAACGGATAGACCTTTTGAGAACTTTGATCCGCGCCACCTGTACAAGAATCTTCAATTTGAAAGTGATTGGATCTTAAGAACATACTCTTCTATAAGTAACAGAAGTATTGCTTCCCCTAAACCATTCATCAACGATCCAAGCTACCTTTTGACATGTTCAGCCAATAGACTGGGATGGCTTTGGCCAAATCGAGATGCGACGGCAACGACAAGCACGTTCCAAGTTGCCTATTTCCTGGCACCTCAAGCCAATCACACCCGCCCAAATCTAATTAGCCACTTAACTCGGATGGATTATAAGATCGATTAGTAAATTAAAACTATAAAATAGCATTCCATTGCAGCTAATAAAGTTTGCATTTATAAATTACAAATTATCCCATCTTTGTAACAGCCTAAGTCACATTGACTAAGTCACATTCAATTCCGTAAAAGTCATCTCTAAAAGAAATTGGCCATTGGAACTATAACCTGTATGCACCTTAACTGAACACCCAATCACTTGAAGCTTCCACCAAGGGTTTGCCGTAAATGAAATCACACCAATGTGACATCCCCTAACTCGCGTGTTTCCCTCAATTCAAGCATTATTCCTCAAAACCTCATGTCTATTCTCACCGATAAAGCTTGGACGGGATTTTTCTATGACGAACAGAAGTCTCATGCTTGGCTGGCCAAGTTTGCCCGCCATTTCGAGCTCCTGAATAACAGCATAAATTCTAAACCAAGAAACACTTTTGGATTGGATGATTTTTCTAAAGCTTAGATCTGTTTATCACGTAGGGTCCCCAATTTTCACTACGCAAAATATAAATCACTAGTTTAATCTTCCTTTTTGAAATCTTACTATAAAAATCATGGTACCCAGTTGCAACGCCACTTTGCCTTATCGCATCTATCCTCTCCTTCAGCGATTTACCTTTGATCACCCGCAGATAAGAAGTACTCTAATAGCACCTGACAAATCTTCTTGAGCCTCCAGCTTTGATTTTGAGGCACAAACTTAACATTTGGTATAAGAACTGTGTGGCTGGTTCAACCCCTAAAACCGATCCCTACCCGTAAGCTCATCCCATAAAATGGAACCAAGTTTCTGCCCTGCTACTCTTGTCCAATGAAAATCCAATTCAAACTCAAGCCTCAACAATATAAGGCCTTATCAGTTACACTACCCCCGATATCCACTTGTCTGCAGCCTGATTGGAGTTCCACTCCTTCAGTCCATGTTTCCTTAAAGGTCGGGTTTGGTTTAGCATTTATATCTGACATCATTGAAAACATGGGCCTGATCAACCAGCCCAGATAAACTATTTAAAGACAATATATTTTACGACATAATATCGAGCGCTTTGTATTGCAGCAAGCGTGTACCTAAGCCACACTTCTTGAGCCAATCAAACAGTTATCCTCATATTAGCTGGGGATCTTGAGGCTGCATCACCTGAAGATCCTCACAACTAGGGCTGCTTCGGCCAAGCCCCAGGCAGCCACGGCCAGTCTCTGTCCCGGGTCACCCGTATCAAAGATTTATTTAAGAATATTTAAATATATAGTACTTCCGTTCTGGCAGTAGCAGCCCCGAGCTGGAAGCTAGCCGAGGCTGAGCCGAAGCATCCTAACTTAAAGTATCCCTATTAAAATACTGCCCCAAGTACCACAATACCCTTTCAAGGTATGCTGCTTCCCCAAGGATTCACCTCTACTCAATATCAAACCTGGATGGGTGGGTAGTAGGGCTGCATCGGCCCAGAAAAGGGATGATTACGGCATTTACCGTAATCGCCCCGTTCGCCTTTCCCTGTCTACTTCTTTTGGATTCCTCTACGCTGGGGGAATCCGAAATTTCATAAAAAAAGAAGGCCTCAGAAGACCTTCTGTTTTCCAGATGGGCCAGAAAAATAATAAATATTCAAAATAAAAGACTATTTTTAAACTAATTAAATTTCAAATTTTAAATTTTTAAAATGAGAAGGATAAAAAAATATAATTTTTTATTTTTAAAAAAAATCTGGAAGTTGATCTTCCAGATTTACTCTTAAATGAAACAATTTTGGGAGAATCTTCTTTGAGAAGATTCTCTAGAAATTGTTTCTGGATTTCGGACGGGTGGCTTCTTTTTAGAAAAGAAGCCACCCGTCCGAAATCCGACACAGCCCTAGTGGGTAGGCAACGCTGATAGATCTATCAGAAGCCTTTACCTGTTCACTAGCTGCTAACCCCATAAGCATAATAAAAGTTGCCAAACAATATTGCTACAGTAGTTTTAAAAGCTATGACAACAAACAAAATGAACTCAGAATTAAGCAAAATTGAAAATAAATGAATTTATATTGATTTACAATAAATTTGGGTTCTTTTCAATCTCGCTTAAATCTGAATTCATTTTGTTTAAATCTGAGTTCTTTTCATTTATTGTCATAGCTTTTAAAACTACTGTATTGTCATAACCTCTTTTATTACTCCTGCTTAGAAACCAATTCCCCTGAGAGATGACATATCTGCCAAGTTAAAGATATCACAATCTGCAACCGGATAGAGAAATTATCTATTTTTAGCATCACAGTTACCACTTGACTAACAAGACACCCCCTGATCCTTGATTCCTAGGGCTGTGTCGGCAACAAAAAGGGACAATTGCGGCATTTGCCGTAATCACCCCTTTGCCCTTCCTCATCTACTTCTTTCTGAGTTCCCTACGTTGGGGGAATCCAAAATTTCATTAAAAAAAGAAGGCCCCAGATGGCCTTCTGTTTTCCAGATGGGCCAGAAAAAAGATAAATAATTAAAATAAAAAGTAATTTTTAAATAAATTAAATTTTTGAATTTATAATTTTAAATTTTTAAAATAAAAAGTTAAAAAAAAATATTTCAAAAAAAATATTTCAAAAAAAATCTGGAAATATAATTTCTGGATGTTATCTTTTATGAAACAATTTTGAGAGAATCTTCTCAAAGAAGATTCTCTCAAAATTGTTCCGATTTGGACGGGTAGCTTCTTTTTAGAAAAGAAGCCACCCGTCTGAAGTCCGACACAGCCTTATTGATCCTACATGTGACTATTTCAGAATACAAGCCCAAACCATTATAGTAGTTTGCAAAGCTACAGCGCTAAGCAAAATCAACTTATCTGTAAATAAAAACAACCCAGAATCAGAAAAACTCAGATGTAAACAAAATCAAACCCTAATATATTTATATGATTTAAAATAGATTTGGGTTCTCATCTGTTTTGTTCCCATCTGAGTTCATTCCGCTTTCAGATGAGTTGATCTCGTTTTCATCCAAAATATTTCTGCTCACCAATGAGCTTTTTTGCTTAGCGCCATAGCTTTGAAAATTACTGTACAGCATAGCCAATGATATCTCTTTTCCATTGAACAGTTTGATTATTGCATTTTGCGAGAAACTTTAAACCAACAGACACCCCAGAAAGCATCAGAAATTGGCCCTAGTTTTCCAGCACCTTTGTTTGCCAAGATTGACTCTTTTTGTAGGTTGCTTATAAGAAAATGCCATCCTCTAGCTCTAAAACACCTGAACCAAGCTTTTATAGATAGGTCATATCAGGGAATCACACATGTTGATATTCACTTTCCTTTACCTGAATCAAATAGTGATCCCCTGTATGAGTGTAATACCCAAGAGTAGTGGGTACTACCTGCAGCAGGTATGCAGGAGCTTGGTGAATCAAAATCCTGTCAGGGATGTAACAATGGGGTAAATGGCCATCATCTATCAGAACACCTTGACATGAGTGGTGTATCAACCAAAGCTGCCATCAAAGCAGTTCAAGATGCAGTACATGAATGTGTATGTTACAATAGACAGGGTGGAGTGGTGTGACACCAGGGAAGGCCAGGATTTAGTGTATGAAGAGTTTAGTATTGTCCTGGTTCTTCATAGTAGGCTTTGTGTCAGGGAACCAACCCTGACCAGCCGGCTTGCTAGCGTTTGGGAACTGGCTGGTTGCAGACTGGGTGGGCAGGACCCACCAAAGGATTGGTGCTAACTTAATGAGGTAGGACATTTACTTGCCCACCCACAACCACGGACTAGCAACAGGACAATAGTATCTATTACTCCCGTGAGAGTAAAATATACAATTTCAAAAAGCTTGTTGGTATGGTTCAGTGAGAGCTCAGCGGCGGAGGAAGGCATTGGTTTGGGGGTGACAGGTGGCTCTATGTTCATTTGGTAGGCAGGAAGGAAGTTGTATTTATCTCTGAACAGGCAAGGTTTGGTAACATACCAAGGGCCTTCTCGGTTGTATCTGGTTAACTCTGTAGTTCTGGCCAAAGGATTCCAGGCTAGTATGTTGTCAGTGGTGTAGTCCTTGTACTCAGGCTTTAAGGGGTACTCTGTGAAATGAACAGGACCAAAGAGAGCACCTGGTGGGCGGTACATAGCTGGAGGGCTGACAGGGGGGTCATATGATTTTTGAGTTAACTGGCAGATGACAAGAATAAAATATGGCAATAATTGGGGAAACCAATATCTCATAACCTTTATTTAAAAATGATGATGTGGGTTGATCTCATCCTGAAAGATATTTATACCACACTGCCAGGATTCACTTCCTGGTTGGGCTTTTCTGGGCTTGGGCGGATTGGCATCAGGGGTCTCAGATAACAGTGTGGCGCTCAGCACTGGCGGTTTGCCACTGGCTGCTTTGGGATGAGAAGACTTCAAATCCTTCTGTTTGTCAATTTGAGTATTGGGTGCCTCTTCAGGTTCAGTGCCTCCCCCGGGACTTTGGGGGAGTTCAGAATAACTCTCATTGAGAAACTTGTGCATTTTACTGAGAAAACCACCGCTGTCAGATGTTGGCACCTCAGGGAAATTCTCGGCATCTTGCACTGGTGGTTTTCTCACAGAATCCTGCAGCACAGCTAAGGGTTTGGGTCCTGGAAGACTTGTAACAACTTTATCAATCAGTAGTGGGTTATTGGGTTCCCAGCCCATGGGTCTGGCGGTCTGCAAAGAGTTTTGTCCAGGGTTCAACTCTGGTTCCGTATTTTGAGATTTAGAAGCATCCAAATTGTCATTCCTGACACTTGGCCAAGCTCTTCTGGCAAGGGCCTAAAGGTTGCAGAGTCAGGCTGGTACCCTCTAATCCTGTCAGGAATCACTTCCCTGACAACAGTTATACAATAGATAAAGACTTATTCCAACTTCCAAATTTAGATGATCTAGGTTACTGCTACTCAATTAATTGTCAATTAATTGCTCTCATGCCCCACAGAAATGCAGATGTAATTAAAACCTGTAAGGAGCACAATATCATAATATATCTAAAAATAACCTTCATCATGATTCCTGTCACTGCATGTAAAGCATTAAACCTGGTTTCAAACTCATTAAGCCTGTACTTTCAATTCTGTCCCTCCTAGTATAAGAACTTCTATCCAAATCCCAAGTTAATTGTTTAAATAACATTTATTTCTACAATAAAGCAATCTTTTCCTATTATCCACTAGAGCGTTTAATAGTATATCCTTAGAGCAGATGATTTTAATCTCCAATTTGTGGTCCTTAGTTACCATCTGGCTCTCCTTATTCTTGTCTTGTATCCTGTCTCAGGGACCAGCTACCTTGTGCTTTCCTGGTACTTGCCCAACCTGTGGGGTTCCTGTTCACCTGTGGTGATCTACATGTAAGAGGCTTTGCAGGCAAGGGATGATTGGCTTCAAATAAAGACGCTATGCTCCAGATTGACAAGGTGTTGATTGGTTGATTACAGGTAGAGGCCTAGTGGGGAATGATGGCTACTAGGGACAGCAAGGCCTAGCTAGTAAATGTAAAAATTACTAGAGGCAGATAGTGCCTCCACCCCGAAGAAGATATTGGCTGCTGTGGGCTAGAGTTATTCATCTAGCAGGGAACTGTGGCTGAAAAAGGGTGGGGAATGAGATAGCTAGCAGGGAACTTTGTCTGTTTTAGGTGGAGAAGGTTTTGGACCCCTGATGGGTAGCGCAGGCTGTCAGGAAGGGGTGGAGCTCTGAGGGCTCTACGTACCCTGATACGCTTGAAGGAGGTCTGTGAGCAAGCATACTGCCTAACGGACTGGTAGGGTGTCCTCATTCGTGTCCCCACAGGAGCTTTGGAGGGCATGAATTTGCTCAGAGGTGTCATCAAGGCAGTTTGCTTGGAGAAGCAAGCTGCAGAACTTGGTGTGATCAGGCCTCTGGGAAGTAGAGCTGATTACTCTGCGACTAAAAGCCCAGACTTAATCACCTGAGTGAGTAAAAACAACACATAGACATTGATCTATGGTTGGATGGCCTAAGTGGATTGCCACTTGCAAGGGTCCAGTCAAACGCCAGTTCAATGTAGACTCATGCCTGGGTCTACAAGTTCTGATAATGGGGACTGAGATAAAGAACCAAAGTGGTTCACTGAATCAGCAGAGAAGACTAGTGAGAGGAACTGTTTGATCACAGAGAAGGCTAGTTGATGGACTGCTGGTTCATATTGAAGTTTGGAACCATAAAGGTTCATTGTGCAGGTGGAACCAAGGAGGTTCTTAGCAAAGATAAAGATTGAAGAGGAGCTGTTTGGTGCACTAAGACGGGCTGATTAGCTGAAGAACTGGTGAAAGGACTAGAAGATGTGAGTGCAGGACTAGGAGGTGACTTGAAAGAACTATTCAGACTAGATGCAGAGGCTGGGAAAGTTGATTTTGGTGTCTTTAAAGAAGAAATATAAATAGAAAGAAGCAGTTAAATAATACTTAAATACTGTCTAAATATGTAAAAATAATAAACTACCATATGCTCAGAAAGAAAGAGGAGAAAAAATGGTTTACAAGGTGTTAAAACTGTAAATTTATTAAGAGGAAAGTGGACCAGAAAGGAGTGGAAAAGAAGCCAGAAACAGGACAGAGAAACTGGGAGGGCAAAAGAGCAAGTTTTGCTAAGAACAACTAGGAGAGGCAAGAGGGCAAGCAGTGAGCGGGTTAGAAGTTGCAAAACGTTAAGGAAAACACGGGGAAACACAGAGAAACGTTGAAAAATCAAAGGGACAAAATTTGCTTAAATAAAACATATACGGAAGCGCTTGAGTTTTGCCGGAGAAACGTGACAGGAATCACGGCGAAACTGTTTGAAACGCGGAGCAGTTGTTTACCCAGAGCAAGACTGCCTAGGGTTTGAACCAGGGTCAAGAGCAAGTCATCTGGGGAAACCTTTTGGCAAAACCGTTGAATCAAGGCGTATGATTGGCTGCAAGCTGGAGTCTATTTGATCAATGTTTTAAGGGCTTTAACTTAAGAGTTAAAGCCTAAAAAATGAGGAGCAGAAGCAGAAAATTCAGGGCTTTCATTGGCTGAAGTAAGTTTCAAAGTTTAATATATTATAGAAAGAGAAAAACTGGATAGTTTAAGCTTTTGAAAACCAGAGTTTTAAGAGAGGTTTTTGGTCTGAAACAAGGGGCTATAAAAGGGAGAGCTATCTGAGACTCTTCAGGGACTGGATCAAGTGGATTAAAAAGGCCACAAGAATTACAGAATGAGGCAAAGACCAAGAGAAGGAAGCCTGAGCTGGAACAGACCGCAGAAGCCCAAGTCAAAAGCGCAGGAGCCCAAGACCAAGGTGCAGGAGCACAAAACCAAAGCACAGGAGCCCAAGACAAAGGTGCAGGAGCCAAAGACCAAGTATGAGGCGTCCAAGAGATTGTTAAAGGACTCCAAGTATTGACAGAAACCCTCACAGTTCCAAATAACAAGGTCATATAACAGAAGACTTCTAAGGGGATCTTCCTTCTGACCGTAAATAAAAAGCCTATTATGACCCCTACCCAAATTTCCCGTGATAAAAGGATATAAGCTCTATGAGTAAATTACCCCACATTTTCTACCCTAGCCCAGGGAAGGAGTAATAATATTGCCAAGGTTGCAGAAAATTTGCCTTTAGTATGTCTGCCCAGGAGGAGTGGGAAAAGGTGACTAGGCATCTTGAAATGACAGATAGAGAAAGGGAGTTTATTGGAGGAGAATTTACTAGACTATTACAGGATTGGTATTGGCCTACAGAAGGACTAGCGCCTGCTGAAGTACAAGTGTATGGTGGAGACGCTTTCCTGGTAATTGGGAAGGTACTGGAAGAGTTTGCTCTTATGCAGGCCAATTACAAGCTCCTAACCAACCACTGACCACTGTTGGGGAATGTCAACTCCTCCAAGCTGGTCCTTGGCTATGACCCAGGACACACTTTGGGGACTGGTGACCAGGAACCCCACACCACTAGTCCCCAAAGTGTGTCCTGGATTGTAGCCAGGGACCAGCTGGAAGGGATTGTCATTCTCTAGTAAGGGGAAATGTATCTCAGAAATATGTATAGGGGTCAAAATGGGCTTTTATTCACTCTCAGAAGGAAGATCCCTTTAGAAACCTTCTTGTATATGGCTTGGGGGCCAAGGAAACAATATGGATTTGCCAATACTTGGAGTCCTTCAACAATATCTTGGACTCCTTGTACTTGGTCTTGAACTTCTGCACCTTAGTCTTGGACTCCTGATCCTTATTCTTGGACTCCTGCTCTGTTATCTTGGGCTTCAGCTCTCTGTATATCTTTAGTGGCCTTGATATTCCACTTGTATCAGTCCAATCAAGCTCCTGCTGGTGATCAAAAGGCTTTCAAAAACCTCTTGGCAGAAACTCAAGAGGTCCAGGAAAGACCTCCAAAAAGACCCGGAAAGACCTTCAAAAGACCCTGTAACTTTCCAGCCAGCCACCTTCTTATAGTGTCCTTTTCCCAACGGTTCCGCCTTCAAAATGGCTTTCTTTAGAAGCTTAAACCATTGCCGCTCACTTTTTTCTATAATAACTTAAGCTTACACACTTACTTTCTCAAAAGCTTAAAGTATTAATTCACTATTTCCCTGCTTATACTTTAAGCTTTTGGCTTCCAACCAATCATTTTCATCAGTAAACCTGCCAGAACTCAATCAATGAATGCAGAGCATAGAAATAGACCATTTCTGAAGTTCCACTGGGATCCAACTAAGAAATCAATTTCAATCACTCAAACCGCTCAAAGCGACAACTCTTTGTGCACCAAAGCGTTAACCAGTCCATTATTCCGGCACCAGTCTTCCCTGCATTCAACCTAAACCCATTTAAATAGCAGAATACTATTTAAACTGTTCTTTTTGGACCTCTTCAACGTTTTCCCCATATATTTACAAATCTTGTTAAATCCAAGGAAAACATCCCACCAAAACAACTTTGTATCCAGCTCTCATAGCAACATACCTTTATCTATCCTAGGAACTTAATAAATAAGTATCTTACCCACACTTCTATCCACATTCCTTCTTGAGTTTACTACTAAACCAAGGCAAAATATTCCACATTTTTCCACTTTGTCAAATCAATTCAGCAAAATCTTGGCTCATTTCTCCAGACCACTAGTTCTTCATCATCATCTTTGGGTTCTTCAGCCAGCTTTCTTCAACAACAGTCACTAAACTTCCACTTGTCCAACATAAGCCCCATCTACAAACCACCAAACATGTGGACTGTCACACAACCCTTACCCTACAGCTTGAAGAGCTATCTCCTGTTGTAGAAAGTAATGGACCTTTGTCCAATGCCCCAAATGTATTCTTCTCTATAAAGAGGGTCCCCTAAAAATCCCTAGGCAAGCTGTGAGCACAGCTGTGAAGACAAGGTGATTAATCTCCACTCTGTTGGGTATTGTGGGTGGATTCAAACTAATCTAGTGGTTGGGGTAAGAGTTGGTATTAACTGATATTATTGAGGGGTATTTTTCTCAATGATAACACAAGCTATCCCTGAGAGTGGATTGTTGATTTATACTACCTTCTAATGCGCAAAGTTTTGCAAGTGAGAGTGAAAATAAAGGGACTAGAGATCCCAAAAGTTTGGAGGATGAGATTGGGTATGGGTTTTTGAGAAGAGGGCCAAACCCTTGTTCTTTTGCAACCTGTTGTTGGTTTGGCAATTCTTGACTGGAGCCAATCAATCCTTGTGGGCATGAGGTCATGTGGTTGGAAAAGCTCAAAGAACTCTCAGAATCTATTTTTGTCTTGGAGGGCATGGTTTGGTTGGTGTTTGGACCCAAGCATGTGATTTGGTCCTCTGAAATCCATTGGCTTGGAGTAGAATTGTTCTTAAAATTTGAGCCCTGCATTTTTCCTTCTTCTGAAAGGCTGTCATTATTATGGAATTTTCGCCCTGCAACCATGGACTTTTATGATTGGCTGAGGTGAATGAGAGCTTCTGATTGTCTGGGGAGTGGGGCCTGGCTGGGTGGCTGGCAGAGAGTGCTGGCGGGCGTGGTGGGCGCCTGCCCGGATGATAAATTATTCTTGGGCTTTTTAAGTTCCATTTGTCCTTCTTTTTAATTTTCTTTTACCCAATTAAAGGGGGAAAATCCACTTCAAATTGGGAATTCTTGAAAGTGGAATTTTCTATTTTTCCTCAACATGATATCTCAATAGAAATCTGGTTGATATCAGGAATATTCCTGACAGTGCCTGCCCGGATGATAAATTATTTCAGTCCAAGTCAAGTTCTGTTTGAACCTTCATAATTTTATTTTCTTGTTTCAGGGGTGAAAAATCCCAATTACATTGAGGATTATTTATTTCCACAATTTTTTTCTTGTGCCAAATTGGAATAATAGTAGAACTTTTGCCAATGTCAGAATCTTCCTGACAATGAGATGTGCTCTTTATAACCCACCGGCATGCCTGCTACACTAAGAGACATATAACCCAGAAGTCTTTGGTACAATAAGACCTGGCCTATAAGCATTAGAACAATTTAAACACACAAGGTTCATCAGATAAGGTTGATCTCTGATTGGCTGTAGATATCCCAGAACTCTCTAGCATCCTACCAGGTTAGTAACTAAATAGAGTTAATTTCAAGGCATTTGATTACTTACAGGTTTCTATGAGAATAAGTATTTTTTATACCAATTTTAACTATCAGCCCAATGATGCAACTGCAAATATCAAAGTGTGGAAGGTGCCTTCACTTTATGAAAGCCAGGTGCTAAAATAGAAAAAAACAATTAGCATCACCACCACCACTGGCCTGATAATTGGTTGCAAATAGTGATGATTGATATAGTACCCTGTGTTTAGTACTATACAATTAGCCTCATGCAGTGTTTGCATGAAACCATAACTCTAGAGGTTGATGCTGGCAGTATAAGGATGGAAAGATGTCCTGAGCAAGAGTTGAAATTTCTAGATGGATATTCTGGAAAGAGGGTACAACTTCTATAAAAAGCCCTTTTATGGGGCCAATATAAGATAGACAATTAAGACTTATCTACTGAAGAACATTTTCAAGTAGAGCATTAAATCTAATTACTAAGAGCTTTTTCAGTACTCTGGAATTCCTGCAAGCCACTGCCATAAGACACCACCACATATTTTAAAAATGACTTGAACATCTAACTGTCTGTTGTGTTTCTTGGTTACTGCCTTGTCACTTGATCAAAGTTATCTAAAGAACACCATAAAATAACAGCTTATTTTCATAAAAGCTTATCAACAGCTCATATGAAAGGACTCTAATTACCTCTAATAAACATAATCCTCTCAGAACTGCCAGTTCTGAAAGGCCACCTCAAAGACTTTGTGCAAGTAAACTCTCATTCAGTCTCAGGGATCCACTTATTTGGGAGCATCTTCCCAATGGAATGGAGAAGAGCTCCCAAGTTGAATTTGACTAGAGTGGTTCTGACTAAAATCCCAATCATCAATATATGTAGTAGATGCACTAGTAATCTGAATCTTTCCAAAAAGGAAGTGAAGGGGTTTAACAAGTAGTAAATGCTGGTATAGCCCAGGACCAACCATGGCACCCAAGGATGAATAATATGAGGTAACCAGGCAGTTTTGATATATGAAGTGTGACAGTGGAGTGAACCAAAGTGATACCAGATGGAGTCTTCAGATTTGTTAGTAGGAGTTGGACCTGAAGTCTCAAAGTTCACATTAGCCTGGCAATATCCCAGAAACACACATAAAACCCAAACTAGGAGGAGGGGTTTCATGTTATTAGAGAAGAACACAGTTTTCTACTAATTGATACAGTTTGAAAATATAGAATTTATTGTGAATGATGAAAGAAATAAAATTGTTAGAGCAATTTGCTCAGGAAATAGTTTTCAGCTTAAATACTGAAAGAAGTGGGAGAGGAACATTGTCTTTACCCTTAGATTCTGAAGGGAACAGCCAGCATTCAAACTGTCTACATGTAACATCCTCCATGTCAAAAATCTCAAATTTTATTTTGGCTTTATTTTTTACAATTTCACTTAAAGTTTGAAAATTGAAATCAAATTTAAATTTTGTCATTAGGAACAATTATTTAAGGTGAAAAAATCAATAAATATATAATAAAAATACAAAATATTTTTTTGGGAATTGTTGAAATTGTCAAGAGTCTGGATGTACAAGCATTCTGGCTACTGCCAACCTACTTAACATCCAGCCATTGCCTGATTTAGTCCCCTTCCAATATACCG
This sequence comes from Entomophthora muscae, assembly GCA_014839935.2. Classification (NCBI taxonomy): domain Eukaryota; kingdom Fungi; phylum Entomophthoromycota; class Entomophthoromycetes; order Entomophthorales; family Entomophthoraceae; genus Entomophthora; species Entomophthora muscae. Next base: position 285,407 of record QTSX02005768.1, read on the forward strand.
TTTGACATACCAAGAATGGTAACCAAGCAATATCACCTGACTGTCCAAGTATCCAGTGGCTTGAACCCATCTAGCACATGACCAACCCCTAGGTTCAATCCAACTAAATCCCCACCACAGTCAATTCTAAATAAGTCTAAAGTATTATCCAATAAAATACACTTCTCTTCTTTCTTAATTCCATATTTGAAGCTTCCCCAAAAGGCGCTCCTTATCACTGGTAGCAGCTACAGTTTTTGACCACACCCATGAGAGAGAAAATGACTGACCAAAACCTGCCCACCTTTGCTCACGTACTCAACCAGGCCACATCCCAGGATACCTGGAAACGTACTTCCGTGCCCACGACATCAATGAGGATATACCTAGTGGATGCACCGTATTCAAAGGTCTGGCCATGGCTAAAGCATGCACCAAGATCATTCAATACAGCTGCTCTCTTCAACCACAAACAAACGCAATACCACCTATCACAGGTGAAGTTACCAACACCAAGTACATTGGTATCAAAAAATTCATGGTAAAAACAAAGAAAACTTCATCAACTGACTAGACCACTCAGCCTCTAAACTCCGCGCCAGCTGCATCCCCCACAAAAGATGGGTCCAGGAAGCCAGCAAGCGCCTGTACAAGGCCGCAGCTAACTGGTTTGCTACCTGGGTTGGCTCACAAACTGATGACCATCTTGACAGCTGGGAAGAGTTCAAAGTGGACATCACATACAATTTCTGCGTCACCAAATCCCTCCAAGACATTGCAATACAGCTCAGCAATCTTCCTCAGAAGACCACTATCACAGCTTACACCAATGAATTTGAGAAAATACACTACAAAATCCAAAACCCAGCACAAGCTGATAACATACATATCAGAGCCTCATTCATCAATAGAATGAAACCCTCTGTTGCTTCCCTCATCCGCCCAGAGGCAAATACCTCCATGCCTGCGCTCATTGCAGAAGCCAAGCACGCCAAAAAATGCGCAAACATGGAATATGTAGCACATAACGGCAATCACTCCTCAAACAGCAATGTCAGAGAAAACTCCAATGGCAACAAACGCCAAAATACTAACCATGTCAATGGCAACTCCAATTGCAACAATGTCAATCACAGCCAAAGCACAAACCGCTCCCATCTCAAGAAAGAGGACACCACCAAAGTTAACAATGCTGAAGTAGCAACCCACTATGAATCTGACCCCATATTCTATCACCTCAAAGGTCTCAAAACAGAGGAACAGGGAAAAGAGGAGGGGGAACAGGCTTAAGTGCCCCTGTCTCTCCCCAACTTGACAAGAAATTGTACCAAGGCACAAACTTTGCTACTCACATTCCCCGTGTCCCAAAGTCCTCCATTTTTATGAATTTAAAAATTAAAGATAACTCACAACTTCTTGTCTACCCATGTACTTACAAATCACATACACACAAAATTTTATTTGACTCTGGTGCACAATACACTATGGTTAGCAAATCCTTTGTAACCAAGTACAAGATACCAGTTATCAAATCCAACTTCAAGTACGCCAGAATGGCAGATAAATCAAAGGTTCTACTTGAAGGCAAAACAACTCCCTTCAGAATTAACCTCCAAGGCATACAAACGTCCATCAAAGGAATTTTCATGAACAACATAAACTACAGTATTGTAGCAGGCATGGACTGGTTCACCCAAGTGAACCCCAGCATATGTTGGAAAACAAAAACCATGACCATCAAACGCAACGGAGTCAATTTTAAAATCCTCAAAGAACCCAATGGCCTCATCCTAAGAGACACAGTATTTGTCCAGGTCATAAACCAAGATGACTCAGAACATCTAACCAAAGATAGTCCCCTCCACATAATGAGGTACACTGAGTTCAATAACATGCAAACAACCAAGATTCAATGTCCAGAACTTGTGGCACTCCTAAATAAATACACTCATGTATTCAAAGAAGAACTCACCAAGCTATCCCCAAACAGGAGGTCAAACATGGCATCAACTTATGCAAAGCCATGCCCAAACCTGCACCACTCTACAGACTCTTTCCCATGGAGACCCAAACCCTCAAAACACACATTGAAGACAACTTAGCTAAAGGCTTCATCTGCCTGTCTGAATCCCCATGGGGGGCAGCAGTATTCTTTGTAAAGAAAAAGAAAGGCACTCTACATCTAGTAACTGACTATATAGCTCTCAATGAAAGTATAGTAAATAATAAATACCCTCTTCCACTTACAGAGGATCTGTTTGCAAGACTCTCAGGTGCCAATATTTCTCCAAAATTGACCTCACCTCAGGGTACAACCAAGTTGAAGTAAAGAAAAAGGACATACCAAAACCTGTGTTCCATACACAATTTGGATCCTTTGAATGTAGAGTAATGAACTTTGGGATGACCAACGCTCCCGCAACGTTTGTCACCATGATGAACCAAGCACTAAACGGTCTCTCAAATACATTATGCTACCTTGAAAATATCATCATATTCTCAAAAACCAAAGAGGAACACCTCACACATGTCTGCAAGACACTCAATTGACTTGCAAAGCACAAAATTTATGCAAAATCAAGTAAGTGCCAATTTATGGGAAATGGACTCTTATTCTTGGGCCACATTGTCTCTGACAGTGGCATCAAAACAGATCCAGACAAAATTAAAGCCATAAATAACATACAATGCCCCACCTCTGTTAAACAAGTTAGATGCTTTCTTGGTATGGTAGCTTACCTAAGGAAATACATAAAAGACTGCAGGAAACTAACCACACCAATCAATGACTTAACCAAGGGTAATGCCAAAAAGAAATTCATCTGGACTCCAGAATGTGACAAGAATATCCATTTATTAAAACAAGCTCTGATCAAAGCACCAATCTTGCAATACCCTAACAATAACAGGTGCTATGAGCTCGAGTCAGATGCCAGTGACACTGCCATTGGCGCAGTCCTGCGCATCTGCCAGCCAGGGTAGAAAGACTTCCTGCCAGTATGTTATGAAAGCAGAAAACTAACCTCTACTGAGCAGAGATACCCAATACACAATAAGGAATTGCTAGCAATATACCACTCTTGCAAGAAATGAAGATGTTACTTAGAAGGACATTTAAATGTCCAAGTACTAACTGACCATAAATCCTTAATCTATTTCAAAACTCAGAACACACTTGCACAGCGGTAAGCCAAATGGATGTCCTTGCTGGAACAGCTTAACCTGGACATCCAGTACAAAAAGGGGGCAAAGCTGGTCACAACTGATTCTCTCTCTAGACTATGTCAGCCTAGAGAGGATCACCCTGACCACTATACCCTGACTGGCCAAACCTGTACAACACTGAGTATAAAACCAAAAGGAAAGACCCCTCAATACATCAAATGACCCACAACACATTAGTAAGAAACAAAAATTACTTCCATGTATCAAATGGCACAGTATAAAAAATTATTAAGGACAAACATATCTTGTACATCTCACTTGTACAAAGAGTTGACACCATACTAAGACATCACCACCTGCTAGGCCATACAAAGGCTAACAACCTATACCTCACACTAAAAGAGATAGTATGGTGGTTCAACCTCAAACAGGATATAGTTGATGTTCTTAAAAAGTGCACAGTGTGCAAGAAATACACCAGTACAAAGGCTCCCCAGCCAATGGTCAACCCAGTACCAGACCCTGAACCATTTAAGGTTTGGGGGTAGACGTAGTGGGGACCTTCCCAGAAACAAAGACAGACCAACATTTCTTAATTGTAGCTATCAACTTTGCCACACACTGGCCCATCTTCTGGGCAACAAAGGACCACAAAGCAGAAACCATCAACCGTTTCATTAACAAAGCAATCATAGCCAACTATGGCACTCCAGACTACATCATAACTGATGAAGCAACAGAGTTATCAGGTCACATAGTTAATGACAACTTGAAATCCAAAAACATTAAACACTCCACAATCTCTCCATACAGGCCACAGGTCAACAGTAGAGTGGAACACCTAAACAGCAGCCTTATCAGGACCCTAGAAAAAATAATGAATGGCAAAGCCAAAGACATATGACCACTATACGTGAAACATGCATTATTAGTATCCAAAGTCCGTACCAGTCAAGGGACAGGCTATTCACTGTTTTAGCTAACCTATGGGTACAAACTGGAAATAATCACCTGCAACAAACAGTCCTACATAAAGATCCCCCCGGGGGAAACCTCCCACAGTAGAGCAAGCACCAAACCTACAAAACATCTGCCTCAAAGCTAAAATAGCTGAAATGAAGAGGCTCAAGACACAAAAGGCAACCTCCACAGAGGAACCACTTCCCATCAACTCCCATGTCTGGATTCTAGCTGGCAACAGAAAGAAACTAGACTCAGTACACAGGGGACCAGGAAGATTCATCAAATACAGACCAGAGCACAACACTTACCTAGTAAAATTCCAAAGTGCCTAGAAGCCAATTATCAAGAAATACCACAGAACCTGTCTCTGCCTCAGTAAAGGATAGCACTCAACCAGACTGGTTCTAACTAGCAAACAGCTCCAGGAGCATCAGGCGGCAGCCATTAAGACAAAGCCCCCTCCTGATGCACCAGAGTAACCCCTTAAGGGGTGTGTGTGTCAAGGGTCTGGATGTACAAACATTCTGGCTACTGCCAACCTACTTAACATCCAGTCATTGCCCAATTTAGTCCCCTTCCAATATACTGTTTTACATACTGAGAATGGTAACCAAGCAATATCACCTGACCATCCAAGTATCCAGTGGCTCAAACCCATCTAGCATATGACCAACCCCTAGGTTTGATCCAACTAAATCCCCACCACAGTCAAGTCTATATAAGTCTAAAGTATTATCCAATAAAATACACTTCTCTTCTTTCTTAATTTCATATTTGAAGCTTCCCCAAAAGGCGCTCCTTATCAAAATGGAGGATGTTACATGTAGACAGTTTAAATGCTGACTGTTGCCATTCTGAAAGCTTCTGAAGGTGAAGTATTGCTTTTCAGGACTGCAGCAAGATGCAGCCTGCAAAAAAAGAAGTAAGGCTTTGAGTTGCTTGCAGGATGCAGTTGGGTTCCTCACTATGTGCTGGAAGGCTTGGCTTTGCTGGATGAATAGTAGCTCCAAGGTTGGGGAGTATTCTTTGATTTGATTGGGTGCCTGGCTTCACTGGCAATCAATTGGATTTTAATCTGCATTCATTTTTATGCTTATTGGTTGAATTTGATGTTTGGACAATATAAAAGCCATTAATTAATGATTTATAATCATTAACATTGTTGTTGTCAGGGCCCAAGGGCTCCCAACTCTGATCCATTTAAACTATAGTCTAAGAGAAGTCCTTTATTTATTATTCAGACCAAGAATGATCACAATGGGGAAAAGGGGAACTAGGTTTTTTATACCATTTACATTGGTCTTTGAGATTCTTCCAGATTCTTCCTGAAGGTCCTTGTCTCTCTATCTGGGGGGGCATGCTAAAAGTTTGAAACATCAGCTGACTAATTCTAGTCATATTCCTTTGGCCAGATTTGAACTTCGCGCTTTGCCTCAGTTGGTCATCTAAAAATACTTTAGATGGATTCTCCTCATCTAGGGCTTTCATTTGAGTGTAAGAACGTCCAAAACTGATCACTGGAAGCTGAGATATGGTTGGATTTGCCCGCTTACTAATTGTTGCTTGTCTTGATTTGAAATCCAATCTCGCAACCATTTCGGGACATGCTGACAGGGTTTTTGAACTCGGCTCTTTAAATCGCCATAGCTTTTGATCTAGGGTACCTAAGGAGATCATCAAGGTAGCTTTATGACGGCAAGAAGTAGCTTTATTGATCCAAGCTTTTTAAAACGTGACTTTTCAAAGTCACTATGTCATGGCGGGCCATGACAGTCACAACAAATTTCAACTTGATAGATCTAAATAGAAGATAATTTCATGGAAAAGGAGTGCTATTTGGAAAAAATGTCCAGTCATACAATGACCTATTCAAACTGGGGACAAATGATTAAAAATTCAACAACAAGTGTATCAAACACTAGAAAACATGAGTTTCAGTCACAGAACGCATCTGCTATGTTTACTATATTTTTGGTGAACACACAAAACTGAGTCATAAAAGTTACAAACTCAATCCAACAACAATCCTTAATAGCAACTGAAACAGACAACATAAATATCAAACATCAAAACACATGAATGAATCTATAATACTGTTACCAACTTGTCCTAATTAAGAATATAATCTAGAATACAAAAAGTAAATAAATATTCTGAGTATCTATTTTGGGATTAGAATCAATAAAAATATCAAATTTATCCAAACTCATGATCAACAGTGCACATTTACAACCAAAAATAAAGAATATATAAATCTAAAGGTCTAATTCAAAATAAACAGTAGTAACTACAAGGTTTCATGCTACTATATATGGGGAGATAAAAATTAAAATAAATAAATTATACAGATAAAATGTGTTAATTTTATTTTATTTTTATACCAAAATGAACACATCCCAACAACAGAGCCAATTAGAATGGGTATACATGTGGTGTCTTTGTGCTTGGCTCAGACCAGACATGCCTCAGTTATTGCACCCAGTTTAACTTAATGAAATAAGCCTATTGAAAATAGGACATGTCTTTATTTGTAAATTAGCATGCCAACTTGTGGTCAATATAGCACTAGAGAACCCAGTGGTCTGGTGCTAGATTGACCACAAGTTGGCGTGCCAATTTGCAAACAGAGATATATCCTATTTTCAACAGGCTTATTTCATTAAGGGTTACTTTCACTTGAAAAACTCATACTAATAAAAAGCAGTAAAAATTCTATTAAAACAAGAAAGCAAAAAATTATTTCTAGAAAATTAATTTTATTTAAGGGTGTGCTCCTTTTTGAGCCAGTCTCTGTGACAAATGGGGCCTCTGCTCCACCTTGCCACAAAGGCATTTGGCAAGGTGGACCAGTTCAGGCCCCAAAACACAGAGACCATAGCTGACAGAAACCAGTTACAGGCAGGAGACAACTACAGACACTGGTAACTATTAAATAAAGTCAGAAGGATTGCAATGGTGAGTAAAATAATCTGGGAAAGGCTTAGCTGAAGCATTTCCTCAAACAACAAGAGAAAATGGTTCTGCATAATTTTTTTTTGAAATTTAAAATCAAATTTCAAAATGTTGATTTTTATGCCAAACTGGGATTTTTGTTGTTTTTTTACTCTTTTATTATAGTTTTTTAGGAAACCAAGATAACTCTTAGGGAGCTATCATAGTAGGTATTTAGGGGAAATTTTAAAAAGTCCATAATGAATATGGAATGAGGGAGATTATTGGATAAAGAACAGAAAAGGTAAAATCTGTTATCCAATAGAGGGGGTTTGGAATCCAAATTTGTCAAGACTTCAATTTAATATGATAGACTTGACCATCATTCCCCTGACTGATTGGTTAATGACAACCAATTGCCATAGAGCTGGTAAGCTTCTGGAAGTATCAGCTGATCTTGTTCCTGGCTTTGGGTAATCATTACAATTATTATTACTCTGAAGATTATTCCTGATTCAATAATGGTCTTCTCACTGGAATGAACCTAAGCAATCAGGCTTGATGATTCCTGATTATGATCACAGAACACGCCTCAGCCAATAAGACTGAGGGTTCCTGAATAATAATGCAAGGCATGCTACTGCCAAACATTTGCGCCTGAAGACACATTGAAGCCTACAATTGATATAGAAGGTCGTTCAGAAGAATGCTATATGATGCAAAAACCCAATTGACAGGGAGCCAAACTTGCATATGCATGATTACAAACAGGATACTGCCAAGACGCTATTGCAATAAGCCAAGGCCGGTAATCCATTGAAGTGCCATGCCAAACCGGCATGGCTGCCTAACTCTGGGGGCTGAAACTAGTAGTCTTGTAAAGTTATGCCTCCCTCTTGGGCCTCTACTTTAATCCTCATCAAATGCTTGGGAATCTCTGCCAACTTACTCCTGGATATTTTCCAAATATTTACTGAAAAACCCCCAAGAAAGGTTCTCACACTATTAATTGCTGAATTATTCTGAGAATTCTCCACCTAACCCACCCAAGAGACACCTCTTATTAAATAGGGAACAGTTGACATTTTTCAGGATTTCTGGATATTAACTAATCAACGGTTTCAACAAAATAACACAGACCAGCAGTTAATTGCTCTTAGGAAGGGTTTCAACAAAATAATGTGAGCTGCAGGTTGTGGGATCAGTGATCAAATCATATCCTGGCATCAACATACTCATGCATTACAATTAATTAATGGTATATGCAATTAATGCTCATTACTTAATCCACCTCAAACAACCACCTTAACATGCTTCCCATAATAATTACTATTCTAAAACTTTAAATGAATCCTAGAACAAGAGGGCCGTCAAATGAACCCTCATCTTCATTACATCTAGAAGAGTCCAACATGGACTGGGCCATCAGCCCAACCACTCTAAGATAAAAGGCTTTGAGTCTATTGTATTAAAGTAGCTCTGATTGATTGAAACAATCATCTCCATGAACTAGTAGCCAACCACTGGCTAGCTAGCCCTGGAAGTGGCCCAGGTAGACAGAGAGGATACCAATCTGTGGAAGATATCAATTTAGCCTTCAGTTAAAACCACCCCAAAAAGGCTGGGCCTCCTGCCATGTTGCCCTAATGCTACTTCAGCCTTTTTTAACGTTGTGAGCTAACTTGGATAAAATGGGGGCAGGCAGGTTGCCTTAAAGCCAGTCCATTAGAATAAAAAGACTAATGATTCTTTAACAACTTGATGATTGATCCAAGTCTTATTTCCTAAACGCAATCCTCTCTAAGGCTTTATTAGTGGAGAACAAAAGATGAACCTGTTGTCATACAGTATAATTATCTATAGTAACATATAGAGATGACAAGTTATGAACCTATATCCAGAAGTAGGAAGAACCATCCCAAATCCTTTGGGCCTTGGGCCCTGTCAGACTTGCTATTTCTGATGGTAACAAAATATTTTGGACCAAAGGTTACACCAAAGTCACAGGTTCTCTGTACTTTCCTAATGTTAGAAGACTTAGGATATCATCTGGCAGATGATAAAATACCATGTTCTGCAATTTTCTGACAGCATTCAAACTGTCTGCATGTCAACACTTTTTTGACATTCAGAAAGTTGACTTCAATTTGGCACTTAGGCCAAAGCCTACTGGCCGTGTTCTAAATAAACTAATTTTTTATATTGCATTTCATAGTCAGAATTGATAATCAATGAGAAAACAAAGCTAATGTCAACATCAAATAAGAATAGGCTTAATTATTATTACAAAATAAGAAGGAAATTACTATTAAAAATACTAAATTATCATACTTTAAATTTAAGCCCAACTTCAACAATAAATCTTCACAATATCAACATAAAATAACAGTTTATAATATTTCTTAATAAAAATACATGTAATCTGGAATATCTTCACTTATAATAAGTTATTTGTATTTATATTTGGTCCTTTGTTTATAGTTCTTTTAGATATAGTGGGATAGAATTTCAAGCTTTTTGTATATTATATTAGTGATTTACTATACCTTTGAAACCACTGGACGTGTTCCAGTTAACCCTTAAACATTGGATAAAGCCAGATTGTATAGGTTAAAACTAGTAACCATATAGTGTCATTTTAAGTCAACACAAGGGAAACCCAACACAAAAGCAAAATTGGGTCAAGGGTATTAAGTTAAGCAAACACAATGCCATAATTTAAGTAAGATTTAATAGCAGCTCCACTATAAAAGAAGGCCAACTCCAGCAAAGTTGTCACCTTCACTAATATAATAAATAAAAGACACAGCTCAACAATTTCAACTTACATAATGGTAAGCTTAGAACCCCAAAACTTCACATAATAATAATAAAAATATTTATTACAACATGTAGTACTTAGTTTTTAAAAGTTATATGAAAATAACTTTATTATAGCCAAAACACCAAATAGCATAATTTCAGTCTAGATTTTGAACCCAATATTAATTTAATTAAGATTTATATGTTTTTTAAATAGTAATTTACCCTAATAATGCTGACTGTCTTCAAGTCAACTGTCAGAATTACAACAATATTTTAGGCCAACTGTCTGGAATCAAAATTTTAATGCATTTCAACACTTAAAATGTAGTTTTGTCCAACATTTTTTTAAATAAAAAGCCTTAATACTGGATATATTAATAACATTGAAGGGTTTTTTTTGCTTAGTCTATATAATAATTCTCCACAACTTGATATATTTTCAGCCTTAACTTTCATTTTTCTATACTTTACTCACAGTTATTTCTCCAACCCCTTTTTCTTTATAGGATAAATCAAAGAAACCCCAGCCTAATAAGAAAAAGCCCAATAAAAAACTTCCAAAGACACTGTCAAGACTAAGGCTTCTTCTTCTACAAAAAAGTGCTTAAGAAACAGCTTAAAAAAGATGAACATAAAAAGAAAAACACCACACCTTCAGCTTCTGAGAAGGACTCTGATAATGGTTTCACCTCCCATAGCTGGTATGAGTCTGAAGAAGATAAAGATCCTATCAACAAGAAGAAAAGAAAGGTAAGCTTCAAGTTCTCTCCTGAGCCCTCTCCCAAGCTCTCTCCTGAACCCTCCCCCAGACCCTCTCCTGATGAGCATGAAGATGATGGGCAACATAAGTACTTTCCTGGTTTTCAACACTCCCCTCCTGGGCCATGGGATGCACTAAAAGCCCAGAATATTTGCAATGTTAAGGGCTCCTTCAGGATCCCAAAGAGATTCCCAATTTTTTTCCATTAATGTCAGTCAAAGGTGGCCCAAGCATGGTCAGTGATGGCTGTGTTTAACTGTAATAATAAAAATCAAGGAAGCAAGAGAAAACATTTCACATGTAAAGACAGGAGCTGCCCAGCACGCCTAAAACACTCAAGGTTGGGACAAAATTACATTGGAAAAGAGAGAACATACCTGCATGCCTCTCACCACTTTGATTAAGAAGCTGCTCAAATGGTATCTATTCCAAATGATACCAGTATCAAAAGACATTAAAGCAACTCACCTGGTAGTAAAGGCCACCAAACACTTGAGCAAAGAGAATACTAAATTTGTCCCTTACTGTGAACAACTTTTTAAGTATATCTGTTATAGATGCCAAGAGCTAAACTCAATTGGAAAAAGTGCAACCCAACTAAAAGACCTGGTCCTTACTCCTGAGTTGCAGATGACCCAAGACAATAAACAGTTCCTTCTTCATGATGATGCACCTGTTGCAGAAGAAAGGATAATTTTTTATGCCACCTATAAGAATCTAGAGCAACTGTGCGTAAATTAACTGCCCCCTTTGGCCTTGGATAGGACAGTCTTTCCCCACTGTACTAAGAAATCCCCTCAAAAACCAGCTAAACCTCTCAATTCTCTTGAGGACTTAGCCCACACGGTTGATGAGAGATTTGTGGTTGCATATCCTGTGGAGTCTCCACCCCCCTCTGCCCCCTCAATGGAAGAAACCCTGATTAATTTAGATTATTTGTTAGCCTGGTGTCAACTGTTGTTGAAAAATATTAGGATTGCCTAATCAAAGTGTCCCACATCAGTGTCATTGAAAGCAATTGATCAATAAAACTCTAAAGGCAATTATAGCCAATCAGAGGTGGATTTGGAAATTAATTCAAAACTCTCCAACTCTCCTGATTCAAGTCAGAAAATTTTGTTATCCAGCCAATCATATGCAAGTCAAGCCAGTCAGATGACCTCCCCCTAACAACCCATCCCCTTTTAACAATGCCAGAGGATTTTGGGTCCCCTGCTTGTCAATTCTTCACTATCAATAAAGTTTTAGGACTTTCATTTCCTTTTAATTTTTATTTTTGTGTGGAAGATCTGTTTCAAGTTTCTATCATCTAAAGATTAAAGTGTTAGTTGTTTCACTTAAACTTACCCTGTGCCAACCTGCCTCAAACCCGGCGTCTCTTCTGGACCCCTTTGAACAAGCTCAGACTCTTAGTTGTTGTTGTTTTTTCTTTTGTCTTCAAAAACCATGTTCAAAACCGGAAATACTAGTTAAAAATCAATATAAAATCTACTTTATTTTTGATCTTTTTCTACTATTTACTTGGTTTTGAACCTGCTTTTTGTTTAAACTCCCAGTAAAGCTACCCACGTTTGCCCCTAGCTCCCAGGCCCGTTCTGTTGTGTTTTATGGCCTCCACTTGTGAGTACCCTGGTCAGACCCAATTTTATTGCTTGTAGAATTTTAAAATTTGTAAATTTCATCCAAATTTTGCAAAGATTGTTATTATGATACTTCCAGTCTTGAAATTTGTGGTGTTTTCCATGGCTCTTTTTTTTTGTTGTTGTGGTTGACATCCCCAGACCTATGGTCAAAAATCTCCTCCTCTGCTCAACTTGTGGATGACAACCCTTCCAGTCTCCTGAACCTCTCTAGTAGTCTCCTATTCTTGGGTGAGGCTGTAGTAAAGAGTCTGACATGTGATGACTTGGATTTGGATACTGTAGACTACTCCTCACACACTCTTGTGAGTGAGGAAATTTTGGTGTTTCCGTCTTCTGCCCTGGGGAAGAGCAGCTCAGTGCCTCTTTATGCTCCTGTTATGCCTCCTCCTGTCCCCTCCTGTACACCCTGGTTGATCACTGGCTTAGTACTGATGGGATTAAATGCGTACTTCCCTCAGCTGTCTCATACATTCTCTTTGTGGTTCCCCCTTCAAGCGGCCATCCCAGTTCTCCACTGGGTGGCATCCTGGTGGTTTGTGTCACTGGGATGGGAGCTGAACTTAGTTAGTTTAACCCCTCTCTCTAACACTGTGTGCCACTAAGACTTGGCTCTATGATGGGACATTTGCAACATGTCCTAAGTTATACTATCAGCTGTGGGTAGTGCATGCTCATCTTGATGATAAATTCCTCCACTTTGAATATTTTCTTCTTCCTGGAGCCTCAGAGGAGATTTACCTAAGAGCATTCAAGATTCTACAAGAGGGTATTAAAGCTATTCCCACTGAGCCAGGAAAGAATACTGATCCATCAACAAGGGCCAATCCTGATGATGCTGATAAAGATGAAGCGCCCTAGCTGCTGAAGAAAAGGAACACAATAGAGCCCTTGGCCCCAAAATATTTGTCATGGATTATGAGACAGCCTGATACAAAGCCTTTGTAAAAACCTTCAATGGCAAGGTACAAGGGTGTTTCTTTCATTACCAACATGCTATTAAGAGACGCCTTACAGGAAAGACCCTTTTCAGCTCTCTCTCACAACAAGATATAACTGGTAAATGCAAGTTTCTGATCCAGAAGTTTGTTGCTCTTGCATTTATTAAGCCTGAGCATGTTGACCAAGGATTTGAGCTTCTCTGTAATGATTCTTATGCCTTGAGCCATGAAGCTGAGTTCCAACCCTTCTTTGACTACTATGAGCCACAATGGGTGGGGCACAAGATGGTCAGCTGTAGGGGCAAGCCAACAGCAAAGGCAAGCTTGAATTGCTATCAAGCTGTTCTCAAGGATGAAATGAAGACAACATTGGGTCTAGAAAACTGGCATAAACATCTCAAGTCCTCCTTTGGTGGGAATCCCAGATACAACACCTTTTTTGAACACCTTAAGGCTGAACAGGGGAAGACTGTATCCTCCCTTTGGGATATGGAAGTAAGGGCTCTAAAGAAGATAAAACAGTGCAAGGCTAGCATTTACAAAGAGCAGATCAAGTCAGCTGTCAATAATGAGTACAAGCTATCTGAGCTTGGGGAGCAGATAAGCAAGATGGCCACTGTACTCTCTTGCAACAAATCTCCAACTTAGTTTATAATAAACATTCTTGGCTCTTTCTGATATTTCATTATATAATTTTAATCTAAAAAACCAATAATATTACTTAACAAGATAATTTAATTCAAAATGGTAGAAAGAATTAATAGTTTTTAAAAAGATTTTTATGCCAGAGACTGGATTATATAACTCAAATAGTTGTTTTAGTACTAAAATATATTCAATTTTGTGTTGGTATTATATCAACTATTCTTAAAATAAGTGTTTACCTTTAGTTTCTTTATTTAATGTTTTATTTTTATCAAGCTTTTTTTTGAAATATAATTTATAAAATTTTTATATGGTAAATAAAAATATACAGTAAAAACAGTTAATTTAATAGTAAATTATTTTTGAAGTGGGGGTTTCTTATATTTTTAGATATATTTACATTATTTTTTATTTTATTTTTGGATTCTACATGAGCATATTACCCTAAAAAGTATTTAGGAGCTTAATTTTAATTAAGTAAAATGTTCAGGAAACAGGTTTCTGCTTATTAAAAAAGTGTTGACTTCCAGTAGGATACATGATAGTAAACTTTATCTGGACTTTTCTAATGTGTTGACCTGGGTATAAAATTAAATTTGACATACAACATGTAGACAGTCAACGTGCAGACAGTTTGAATGCCAACTGTTCCTGTTAAATATCATGCGCAAGAGCGGCCAGGGACAGTGTTAATTATTTTCAAGACAGGTTCCTCAATTTTTAGTTGAGTCAGTTTTCCCTTTGATTTTGTCCATTTTATTTTCTGGATTTTCCTGCCTCAAGAGATGCATCCATATTCCTTCATATCTCGGCCAATCAGTTTTGGACATTCAACTTCCATCCAAATTCCACCCCCTCCCTTTAAATGAATGCAAGAGTTATGAAAGACCTTGCTTCATCATTCTTTACTCTAATAAAGCTCAAAATTTGTTAGTCTAATTTGGTCATTTGGTTTTTCTGTTGCTTTTGGTGTTCAGCTGATTCCTTCCCCCCTTTGGCCTCCTAGGAATTTTTGGTGACAACCTTTTGGTTGTTGTTGAAACTGCAATTTTATTGTGGTTGAGAGCTTGCTTTTATTTCCTCTTAACCTGTTCCCCAATTCTCACATAATGATGAAGCCACTTTTCTAGGAATTTAGGTCTTTTACCACTGGTTGAACTTGCTGGTCTATCAGCTTTGTGAATTTTCCAAAAAATACGCTTAAATGCAACTCTTATCTCACCTTGATTCTCCCACAGACCATCTGTGCCTCTATGAAGGCTTTCCCCCTTTCTGTCCAGCTCCCCCTTGTACCTGTCAACCTGCGCTCTCACCTCTCCAGCCCCACTCCTTTATCTTTACTCCTGTGGTTTTCTGCCTATTGGCCCTTTCCATCTCCATCATGCATCCTGCGCCTGTTACCACATGGAACTCAATATAGGAATTTATTAAGAGCCTATAAACTTTTACTTACCTATTCCCACAAGTTTTCTGCTGGGCGCCTTGATGTGCATGCTTTGGATGTCCTGGGCATCACATTTGTATGGCAGCTTTGCTTGTGCTGTGGGTTCAAAAGCCCTGTTGCTCTTGATCTCCTACCTTGAAAAGTGAGTGATTTAAACTTACCAATCAGATTCTTTCACGTTTTCCTCCCCCTTTTTTGCTTTTGCCACCTGGCTGATTCTAATTGGATGCAATCTCTGTGCATATTGCTGGTCCTGAATCAACTGCTCCTATGTGACATGAAATTTAAGATATATATTTTAGTTTCAAACAATCCTATTGGGGTCTCCTGGGTGCTTTGCTGCTGGCTTTAGAAGCTGTTGGTTAATTATTACTCCTGTTGAGAGATTACACTTTGGCTTTGGTTAGGACTATATGTTGTTTTAATCCTATGTTGTGGCTGTATAAGACATCCCCTCACATATGATGATAGATATACTGGGTAATTTATTATATTGATTTGAGCTGGATCCCTTTTGAGTTTCAGACAAGAAGTTTTAAAGTCCCTCTAGTGCAATCATGGCAGCTGTATAGATATATATCTTATATATTTATATATTTTATACATTTGTTTTATATATCTTATATATTTATTCATTTATTTTATGTATCTCAGATATTTATACAATTTATATGTTTTAAATGTTTCATATATTTTATGTATCTGTACTGACAAAGGGCTTTAACCTGCATTTGAATGTTTTCCCTGCCTACATTGGTCCCTTGGCTTGTTGTACCTTGTTCCCTGGTTTGACGCTTCTTGTCTCCCCTGATACACCCCACTCTTGTGCTGTTTCCCAACTCCAGTTGTTTAGCCACTTGTGGTTTGTGTGCCTAAAGATTATTTCCCTGTCTCCTTCTGTGGATCTGCACTCCTTGTTCCCCTGTTTCCTGTCCCCCATTTGGCCCACTGCTTGGTGCTCTAGTCTTTGGCAGTCATTTGAAATTGACGGATAGAATGAGACTCAGTATCAGGCTGCTGTTCAATTGCACATATAGCACCTTGGTTTTGGTTGCTTCCTCCTGCTCCTATCCCTCCATTATTCAGGCTGGTGATGCTTGTATCCTTAATTGGCAGGCATCTTGAAATAATAGATTGTATGAGATTTAGTCTCATGTCAGCCATCAGTTTGGATAGTTCATCCTGGTTCTGGTTTTAGGCTTTCCCATGTCCTGTCTCTTTCCCTGTTCTTCCCCTCTCTGGTCTTGTTGTACTCTTATCCTTATTTGGTAGTCATATTAAAACAATAGATTTTATGAGAGTTAGTTGCATGTCAGCCATCAGTTTGAATAGCTTGCTTCTTGGCTTTGGTTATGTGTGCTCCTCTGTGTCCCTGCCCCTACAACCCAGCCCCGTCCTTCTGCCTGAGCAGAGGAAAACTTAAATTTTCTCTGTATTCCCTGCTCCTATCACTATCCTGACTGCAATAAATTGCTAATTCTGCTCACAATTCAGTGTGAACGTCACCAGCAACTCCTAATTGCTGCTTAGAAAGGATGTCCTATCTGGTCCCTCCAAAAATATGTACCTCATGTATGCCTTCCTTATAACTAGCTTCCAAATTGGCCTTTTGAAGGTCTCCTAAGTTGACTGGTAACTCTTTCATGCTCCAGTTCCTGGCTAGTCCCCTACTCCTTAAATAGGAAATGATAATATAAAGTTACGCCTCCCTCTTGGGCCTCTACTTCAATCCTCATCAAATGCTTGGGAATCTATGCCAACTTACTCCTGGATATTTTCCAAATATTTACTGAAAACCCCCAAGAAAGGTTCTCACACTATTTTTGCTGAATTAGTCTGATAATGCCCCACCTAACCCACCCAAGAGACACCTCTGGTTAAATATCATGTGCAAGAGTGGTTGGGAGCAGTGTTAATTGCATTAAAGACAGGTTTCTCAATTTTTAGTTGAGTCAGTTTTCCCTTTGATTTTGTCCATTTGGATTTTTCAAGATTTTCCTGCCTCAAGAGATGCATCCATATTCCTTCATATTGTTGGCCAATCAGTTTTGGGCATTCAAATTCCACCCAAATTCCAGCCCCTCCCTTTAAATGAATGCAAGAGTTATGAAAGACCTTGCTTCATTATCTACTCTAATAAAGCTCAAAATTTGTTAGTCTAATTTAGCCATTTGATTTTTCTGTTGCTTTTGGTGCTCAATTGATTCCTTCTCCCCCCTTTGGCCTCCCAGGAATTGTTGGTGACAACCTTTTGGCTGTTGCTGAAACCACAATTTTATTGTAGTTGAGAGCTTGCTTTTATTTCCTCTTAACCTGCTCCCCAATTCTCATAAGTCTGGGGAACATATAGACTGAATAGTAAGAGTTGGAAGCATCAAATAGCAATCTGGCAAGAGGCCTTATCTACCCTATATAAGGTGCTCTCCTGACTAGAGATTGAGCAGAATTATCACACTTGAAAATAGAGATTGAAGATATATATTGTTTTATCACTACTAGCTGACGCCTAGTAGTCAGAAGAATCCAAATAGAGCGTGCTGTTGTCTATTTGCAGACCAGTGTATTTCTCCTACGGACTTGGAACACCACCAGGCTGTAGCCACGCCCTAGATCCAATTGATAGCTAAGATTGTCCTCATACAATCTATATCAGCATCCTGTAAATTCACTCCCCCTTTAGCCTTGGATAGGACAATCTTCCTGTGTTGCACAAAAAGGTCTGCTCAGAAGCCAGCCAAGCCCCTTAATTCCCTTGGAGATTTGGTCCACAAAATCAATGAGAGATTTGTGTTGGCTTACCCTTCCCAGGTGGCAAATCCTGATGGTTTGAACTCTTTTCCCACTTTGGAGAAATCTCTGATTAATTTGGATTTTATTTTGGCTTGGGCTTGTCCACATTTAAAATTAATTAAGTTCAAACAATCAGGTTGCATTTTGATTACTTCAACAAAATCCAACTCAACTGGAATTAATGACATCCTGAAGTGCTTTTTGGCACTAACCAACCAGAGTTTGGGTCAGAAATTGATGAGAAACTATTCAAGCTCCCTGAAATTGCTGGAAAAATTTCTATCTCACCCAATCAAATGACTGGATGAGGTTGCCTGACCTTCAAATTCAAATGGGTTTCCCTTAAAGCAAGTCAGGGGACTTTTGGTCCCCTGTTTGCTCATTCTATCAATAAAAGTTTTAAGATTTCAAAATACACTAGATTTAGAGCCCACTTGTTATGTCAGGGATCCAGCCTATGGGGGGTTCCTGGGAACTTGCAGGCGGACGGCCTGCGGGCCCGGCAGGGAGGGCCCACCACAAGATTGGGGCCAACTTTACAATATAAGATAACAATTTGCCCAGGAAAGTCCAAGGTCTGCTGACAGGTATCATAGAATCTATCAAGCTGGTAAGAGTGATGTACATCACTCCACATATCTGAGTGGAAGTGGATTCATTGGCAGCAACAGATTCTTGCAGGCCGCAGGGTGAGAGGCAGAGTCATGGGGACCAAATACGCGGGCAGGTGGTTGTACTTGTTGCAGAATAGCAGGGGAGGTATAGTGATTTTTTAGCCTTCCCTGTAAACAGTATTGTTCTCTCTAGCTCTTGCCTCAGGGTTGTAGATTAGGATTTACTCTAGGGTGAACTCTGAATATGCAGGGCTGGGAGGGAGTACTCAGTGAAATGTACTGGGCCGTAGGGAGCTCCTGGTGGACAATAAAGGTCAGGCAGCTGGTCTGCAGTTTCTTGGGATTGACAGGTGTGAGAAGCAGTACCACAAGAGGTAGACTGTAAATGAAATAGAGCTAATATCAAATATGGAATAACCTGGTTGAACCAAAGGTTCATATCACTTTATTGCAAGAATGGCAATGGGCAACTTCCTGGCGGTCCAAGGTATAAGTATGCCCATCTGTTATGGGTGAACTTTTAC
Source organism: Entomophthora muscae (assembly GCA_014839935.2). Taxonomy (NCBI): domain Eukaryota; kingdom Fungi; phylum Entomophthoromycota; class Entomophthoromycetes; order Entomophthorales; family Entomophthoraceae; genus Entomophthora; species Entomophthora muscae. Next base: position 304,608 of record QTSX02005768.1, read on the forward strand.
AAATTTCTTTGGCCCAGGTGTTACTGTCTACCAGGTTTTTCCAGTCCTTGGTGGCATCCATTGCAGGAGTTAATTCATTGGCTGGTTTGAACCAAGAATACTCAAATTCACTTGTTGGGTCATGGTTTGGTCATCCCTGGGAAGCCCACGTTCTATAGGAAGTTTCTTTGTTTCTCCTTCCGTGGTGGCCCAACTTATTTTGAGTTCTATGGCTAGGCCTGCCTGCTGATTGGCTGGGTTAACAGGATCCTTTATTGTGGGGAGTGTCAATGTAGGTGATTTTGACTCATCAAGCTTTAAAGGATTTTCTGAAGTCAAATCTTGTTCTGGTTCCTGCCCAAGAATCTGCGGGCCACCAGCCCGCAGGGTGTCAGGGTTCAAATCCTGTAGTTGAGGTTTTCCAGTAAGCATGGTCAATAGGAGTTTGTCACTTGTGACATCATACCCTTCTCTCCTGTTGCCCTCCTCCTTCCTAGCCCTCTTGTCCAAGTATTACTGTATGGCTCCATGTGTGTTAGGTAGGTTGAAGACAGGTTCTCAGGTGCTCTCTTGGGAGGGGGGTAACCTACCCATTTGACGTAGTATTGTGGGGTCTTGTAGTGGAGGCGGTGTCCATGGATGTACTCCACTTTGTATTTAGTTGTGCATCCCTCCTGGATTGGCAGGACTTGGTCTTGGTCTTCTGGTGGGGAAGGGAGGTTCCTTCTTTCTTGAATAGCAGTGATCAGTGGAAGACATTGAGGATTTTCCAATTAGGCAGCAGTTCTAGTTTGTACGCCACTTCTCCTATTTGCTTTATAATCTTGTAAGGGCCACAGCAGCGGTGAGCTAGCTTCCTACTGGGTACGTGTAGGGGAAAGTTCTGTGAGTTGAGGTAAACTTCATTGCCTATCTCCAGGGGTTTCCTGGGACTCTTTTCTTGTTGGCAAACACCTTGTAGGTCTTAACGGCACAGATCAGGTTCCTTAGGCAGGTTTCTTGGGTGTTATGTATTTGTTCAATCCAAGAGCACCCAGTGGTGTTTGATTCCTTCCCACCAATCTGGGGGTCCCAGGTGGGGTCAAACCCATAGTTGGCTTTGAATGGGGACATGCCTGTGGATGCGTGATCTTTGCTGTTATAGGCATATTGTGCCATGGGTAACATCTCTGCCCAGTTGTCTTGGTCTGTGTTGGTGTAGCATTGAAGGTATTGTTCCAAGATTTGGTTGACCTGTTCAGTTTGTCTGTCTGTCTGTGGGTGGTAGGAGGTTGACATGCAACATTTTATTCCAAGGTCTTTCATCAATTGGGTCCAATAATGGGAAGTGAACTGGGGTCCTTGGTTGGTGATGATTTCTTCTGGAGTGCTGTGTTGTGTCAAGATGAGGTCTTGGAAGTGTCTGGCAGTCTCAGCTGCTATGCAGTGGGTAATGGTTGGGAGGAAGTAAGCCATTTTTGTGAAGCGGTCAACCATTACTAGGATTGCATCAAAGGATTTTGAAGGGGGAGCTCTACTATGTAGTCCATTGACACTGACTTCCAGGGTCCAGTGAGATGTCCAGAGGTCTCAGTAGTCCTTCTGACTTTGAGCAACATGTCTTGGTTCTTCTGCAGGTTTTGCAACCATTGATGTAGGCAGCTACTTCCTTGTCCATGCCCAGCCATGCGTAGTTCTGCTTGATACTTGAGAGGGATTTGTGTCTGACAGAGTGGCCTGCCATCTTTGAATTGTGGTGGTCAATCAATAAATTTGTTTGGGCTGGGCCTTCAGGTACATAGATTATGTTGTAGAGCAGCAGGGTAGCGCCTTTCAGGGAATATCTATTCTTTGAGTGATGGCAATCTGGGTCCTTTTTCAGGGCTTTGACTAGTTTGGTTGAATAGGTGTCTTGTTTCTGAGCTCCTATCACGTTGGGTTTACTGGCGGCAATCTTAAAGTACTTCAGTTGTATTCCTAGGCTGGCAGGGTCTAGTGGTGTATGGGTGTTTCAGTCCTTGATTTCTGCAGAGGAGGGAATTAGGTTGGCTCTCCTGCTCAAGGCGTTGGGTACCACATTCACCTTCCCTGGCTTATAGTCTATGGTCAGAGTGTAGTAAGTCATTTCTAAGGCCCATCTTGCTTGTCGTTGGTTCAGCTGGTGTAATTTGAAGAAGTAGACTAAGTTATTGTGATCTTTCAGAACCTTTACTGGGTGTTCAGCACCGCACAAGTACCTGCGCCACTGCTTCAATGTCTTCATTATGGCTAGCATCTCCTTGTTGTATATTGGGTAGTTCCCTTCCGCAGGTAGCATCTTCTTGGAGTAATATTCTACAGGATGTAGCATACCATCCCCTCCTTCCTAAAGAAGGACCCCGCCCACAGCAAAGTTGGATGCATCTGTCTCCAAAACAAAAGGTTTTGATGGGTCAGGCATGGCAAGGACTGGGGCAGACATGAATGCTTTCTTCAGGGTCACAAACACGGAGGTGCACTCCTCAGTCCAGACAAACTGGACCTTGTCAGAGCAAAGACGGGTCAGGGCAATGGAATCTGAGAAAATTTTGGATGAAATCCCTCCAATAATTTGCTAGGCCCAAAAAAATTCTCAATATTTTCTGTATTTGGGTACTGGCCAGGCTGTCACTGCTTCCACTTTGTCCTGCACCATAGCAAACCTGCCAGTATTTACCACATATCCCAGGAATTCAACCTCAGACTGGAAGAGTTCACATTTCTTCAGCTTGGCGTGTAGGTTGGCCTGTGAGAGTTTCTCCAGTATTTGGTCAAGGTGTTGGAGGTATTCTTCATGTGAATTGCTGTATATGAGGATGTTGTCCAAATATTCCACGCAGAATTGGTCGAGGTACTTGCCTAGGCCAGAGTTGATCATCCTTTGGAAAGTGCTGAGGGCATTGTACAAGCCAAACAGCATAACTAGGTATTTGTACAATCCATATCTGGTTTTGAAGGCCGTCTTGTATTTGTCTCTTTATTTGATTCTGATCTGGTTGAATGCGTCTCTCAGGTCAATTTTTGAGTACACCTGGGCTCCAGTTAGTACATCACAAAGGTCATCAGCGTTGGGGATGGGGTAGTGGTTCTTCACTGTAATGTTGTTAAGTTTCTAGTAGTTCACGCAGGGACACATTCCACCATCTTTCTTCCCTACAAACAGCATGGGTGACAAGCAAGGGGCCTTTGACACCCTGATGAAACCTTTTTTGACATGTTCTCTAGGTATGTCTCCAGGGCTACTTGTTCACAATGGTTGCAGCTGTAGATGGGGCTGTGGTGTGGTTGGGTTCCTGGTAACAGGTCTATGGCGTGATTGTAGATCAAGTGGCTAGGGAGATGGGTTGCTGCTTCCTTGCTGAAAACGTAGTTCCACTTCTCTAAGGAGGCAGGTAGGATCCCCATACTGGGTTCCATTTTCAGGGTCAGGAGTGTGTTGGGTCTTTTGCTGGTTGGACCCAGCTGGAATGGCACCACATCATACAAATTGTCTCCCTTCAAAGCAACTGTTTGATTACAGAAATTTAGAATGGCACTGTGTCTTTGGGACCAGGAGTTCTCTAGGATCAAGGGGTGGGAAAGTCCCTTCAGGATGATGGGGAGCTCTGGATAGGTGTTCTGACCAATTTTCAATGGCAATTTGGTTGCGCACCTGAATCCCAAGTTGTGAGAGCTGTTTCTCATGATTACTTTGACACCTTCATGGTGGCCTTTAGGCCTAGATCCTTTGTAAGGGTGGTGTCAATAAAACTCTCTTCAGCTCTGGTATCAATGAAAGATTCCACAGTCTGGGATGTTGTGAGTGTTTGTACTTCAACTTGGATAAATTTGTAAGACTGGGTGGAGGTTTTTATTTGTGGTAAAGAAACCGTAGGATCACTCTTCTTGGGGCAAGCCTTAGTGAGGTGCCTGGGTTTGTGGCAGTAGAAACACAACCCTTTAAGGTAGTGGCGCTATAGTTCATCAGGGGACATTCCTGGTCTGTTGGGTGTCAGGGCTTAGTTTGCGCATTGGGTGGGAGAGAGGGTGCTGTGGTGTATCCAGGTCTAACCAGTCAATCCTGCCATTATTCTGCCCTTGACTCTTATTCCCATAACCTTCCTTTGATAAAGCTTTGAAGAGATTTGTCTCCAGAGAGACAATTTTATGGGACAACACTTTGTTATCATCCCGCCAACAGGCCATGATCTCAACGCTTTTTTCCTCCCTTGCCCTTAAAGCCTCAATTTCACAATTTGCCTTTTCTTTCACTTGCTGTAATATTTTTTCCCATCCTACTAACAGGTTCCAGGAATCCCACACATAGATTTGGTTTCCTTGGGCAGGAGTACCTTGTTTTTCAAAGTAATTGGAATATAACTCTTCAAACGCAGCCTTTACTTCCACCAAGGACTCCTCAGACACAGTCTTGGTGACCCCCAAGCTTGCCCAAGCTTCCTCCAAAGAACTTGTAGGAACCTCTTTCCTGGCAGCAGCAGTTTTCACGCAAAGTACTCCAAATTTGACCCTTTCAAAATTTAACTGAGCAGACATAATAATTGAAAAGGTAGTTTGAGGGGAAAGCGTCAAAATTGACAATATATATTTATTAAAGTTTAGCTGTTTTTGCTTATATACCATTTGGGGCATATTTGGCTAAAAACCCCTTTGGTTCCTGAATCAACCTATGATTCATCTCACATGATCTATGCCATTTGAGTCATCCAAACCTAGATCTTTACCTAAAAGATCACCAATATTTCTCAACCTATGAGAATCAACCTACAATGGGAAGAAGTCACCTGACTCCATTCATCCCAATGTACCAATTCAGCATGGAGCTTCCTCAGCTCCTGGCGCCAAAACCCTGTGGATTAAACATCCCAAAACTCAGCTATTGGTGTTCCAACTGGGAACCAGCTGATCAACCCTGAATTCCTGGGCATACTTGCCTTTATCTATTTATCTTCAAATTTAATGGTTTTTGCCTTAAAACCTATTAAAACACTTTGAAACTTGAACCAGGCGCCACTGCGGCGCCCAGGAACTTTCCCAGGCGGCGCTTTAGCACTTTGTAAATCCATTAGGCAGCGCTTTTAACCCAATGAATTTGCTGAAGCAGCGCTTTTAACCCAAAATTCAGGGGTTTACTTATGGTTAACCTTAACCAAACTTCTTGACACAATCAAGGCAATTTAACCAATATAAGTAAATCCTCATTAATTATATTCCCATGTATTTATTTATTGATTTTCCCAATTAATTAAACCATTTTTGAGAAACCCAGTCTCCCAGATTGACCCAGCCAATCTTGCCTTCTGTTCTTTTATTGAACCTAGATATCCAGTTTTTAGGAATCTTTACCTTAAGACTTCCAATCCAACCTATCTACATGCAATAATCAGAAAAACAGAGATAAATTTATATTTTGGAGCATTTATTTGGCTAAATACTCAATAGTGACTGTCATATGGTCACAGGTGCCTTCCTGGTTGAGGATCAACCCTCTACACAAAAAGAGTAAACATCTAGGCCAAGCATAGGGGGATGGTGCTTAAGGAGCTCCTTCAAGGCAGGGAAGGCTTCTCAGCAGTACAAGATGGCTGATAACTTGTCCTCAAGTTGGGTTCTGGCTTGCATTTTCAGGAATTTTTTGGTGTAGGCTTGTAGAGTGTGTGGTCCTTGTCTGATGTCTAGTAAACTGATGAGGGCGTGATGGCAGGTGTCTCAGTTGTTGCCAGTGGCCATCAGTTCACTCTCAAATTAGGAGTAGTCCAGGCAGAGCTCAACATCCTTGGCGGTAGCCTTCCCAAACCAGTCTAAGACATTACCAGAGAGCATGGAGGCCACTCCAAGGACTTTCTCAGTGTTGTTGGAATATGAGTTCACATTAGCCTGAAAATGGAGACAAAGTACTGGCATGGCTCTTCTGGCTTCTTCTAGGGTGAGCTTTCCCATCTGAGGCATGTCCACCTTGGTCATGGTCTGATTTACTATAACTTTCTGAACCTGTAAGTTTGGGGTCTTGGTCTTCTCAAGCCAAGCAGGGCGTCTTTCTGTTCTGTACTAGTTCAGTGTTAGGTTGCTGATGCAATTAGGTTGGTAGCTAGCTTTTATGCATAGTAAGCTGAAATCAATAAAAGTAGCATACAAGATGCCCCAAGGGTTATCAACATCTTGGGGCCCAGGTTACCATGTTTGAGGTAGATCACCATAATGTCAGGGATCCAGCCTATTGGGGGTTCCTGGGAACTTGCATCAGACAGCCTGCGGGTCCAGCATGGAGGGCCTAGCAAAAAATTGGGGCCAACTTTACAATATAAGATAACAATTTTCCCAGGAGAGCCCAAGGTCCGCTGACAGGTACCATAGAATCTATCAAGCCGGTAAGAGTGATGTACATCACTCAAATATCTGAGTGGAAGTGGATTCATTGGCAGCAACAGATTCTTGCAGGCGGTTGGGCTGTGGGGTGAGAGGCGGAGTCATAGGGACCAAATAAGCAGGCAGGTGGTTGTACTTGTTGCGGAATAGCAGGGAAGATATAGTGATTTTGTGGCCTTCCCTGTAAACAGTATTGTTCTCTCTAGTTCTTGCCTCAGGATTGTAGATTAGGATTTCCTCTAGGGTGAACTCCAAATATGCAGGGTTGGGGGGGGGGTACTTGGTGAAATGTACTGGGCCGTAGGGAGCTCCTGGCGGACAATAAAGGTTGGGCAGCTGGTCTGCGGTTTCTTGGGGTTGACAGGTGTGAGGGGCAGAACCACAGGAGGTAGACTGTAAATGAAATAGAACTAATATCAAATATGAAATGACCTGGTTGAACCAAAGGTTTATGTCACTTTATTGCAAGAATGGCAATGGGCAACTTCCTGGAAGTCCAGGGTATAAGTATTCCCATCTGTCATGGGTAAACTTTTACAAATTTCTTTGGCCTGGGTGTTACCGTCTACCAGGGTTTTCCAGTCCTTGGTGGCATCCATTGTGGGAGTTAATTCATTGGCTGGTTTTGTTAGGGATCCAGTCTTGAGCAGCCAGCCTGTTGTTTCCAGGGGTGACCTGGGCCAGGTTTTTTGCAGGCAATGCCCACCACAAGAGGGGAGCTAACTTAAAAAAGTAGGAGGCAGACTTTCCCACCCAGGACTGGCGGCCAGGATTATAGTGTCAATCACCCCTGTGAGGGTGATGTACACAATTCCAAACAGCTTGCCAGAGTGGTTGGTTGGGAGGTCAGGTGAGGAAGCAGGCATAGGTTTTGGGGTCACAGGCAGTTCCATGGGCAGGTTGTAAGCAGGGAGATAGTTGAATTTCCCTCTGAACAACTTGGGTGCTGAAAATATCCATAGGCCTTGTTGGTTGTATCTAACTGCAGATTTTATGCGGGCCAAAGGGTCAAGTTTGAGTATCTTTTCTGGGGTGTAGTCCTTGTATTAAGATTTCAGAGGGTGGTTGGTAAAATGGACGGGTTCAAAGGGTACACCAGGAGGATAGGAAACTGCAAGCAGTGGGGCAGGAGGGCCAGGAGATCTTGAACTGAATTGGAAGATAGAAAATACAAAATAAGTCAATAGCTGTGTGATCCAAAATAACATAACCTTTATTCAAAAATGGCAATAAGCTTTGAACGCAGAATCTATAGGCATATATTGCATCCTGCCTCCAAACTTAGTATTTCCCAAAAGGGTTTCATCAAAATATCAGGAAAAATGTGGGTGGGTAGCCAGGAGGCCCAGGTGTAGGAGCAGCAAAATGGCACCTTGGCTGGATGTTCTCTCATTGGTCAGACTGTCCAAATTAGTCACTTGATTTTCTTGATTTTTGGCTGTAGTCACAGAATTGGGCCTAAAGCCTGTGATTTCCGTTGGCAGGGGAATTTGATTGGTCATCCAAGAGGACTTCAGATTTATGAAGCTCACAGGAACTTTCTCTGCCTCCATTAGGCAATTCAAGAAACTCCTCCTCAGGAACCATCATAATTGAACCTGTACTGGTATTCTGACTTCAGGACTTAGCAGGGCCTTCAGCTTGCAGGGGCTTGATCTCAGAAAAACACGGGCGGGCAGGCTCTTGGTCCATGGGACCAGCAGCCTGCAGGAATTCAGGTTTAGGGTTCAAATCTTGCCCTTGGGCCCGGGTTTTGAGGGGTAACAAATTGTCAATCCTGACATAATCCCCTTCTTCCCCCAAGGGCCCTCCCTTCTGGTCCTTTTTGTTCAGATAGAGTTGGACGGCTTCTTTGGCATTAGCTAGGTTGCTCAGCAGTTCCCAAGTGCTTTTCTCTAGCAGGTATCCTTTCCATTTGACGTAGTACTGGGGTTTTTGGTAGTGAGTTTGGTTACCGTGTATGTATTCAACTTCATATTCCTCAGTGCAGCCTGTTTGGATGAGTGGGGGGGCTGTCTTAATCTGTTGGTGGGGAAGTGAGTTCCCATCTTTTTTGAACAACAGGGAGCAGTAGAACACATCATAAATCTTCCAGGAGGGGGGTAGGTCTAGCTTGAAGGAAATATCACCAACTAGTTTAGTGATCTTGTGGGGGCCACTTCTTATGTGAGCTAACTTCCTTCAGGGCACGTTCAGGGGTACATTCTGGGAGTTTAGGTATACTTTGTCTCCAACTTGTAAGGGTTGGCCTGGGGTTTGTTTGCGGTCAGCAAAGGCTTTGTATGTTTGACTGCACGGTTCAGGTTGTTCAAGCATGTTTTTTGTGTGTTGTGAATCTGTTCAATCCAGGAGCACCCAGTGGTGTTTAATTCCTTCTCACCAATCTGGGGGTCCCAGGTGGGGTCAAACCCATAGTTGGCTTTGAATGGGGACATGCCTGTGGATGCGTGATCTTTGCTGTTATAAGCATATTGTGCCATGGGTAACATCTCTGCCCAGTTGTCTTGGTCTGTGTTGGTGTAGCATTGGAGGTATTGTTCCAAGATTTGGTTGACCCGTTCAGTTTGGCTGTCTGTCTGTGGGTGGTAAGAGGTAGATACACATTGCTTGATTCCCAAGTCTTTCATCACCTGTGTCCAGTAGTTTGACATGAATTGGGGACCTCTGTTGGTGATAATTTCCTCAGGTGTTCCGTGTTGCGTGAGGATGCAGTTGTGGAAGTGTTGGGCTATCTCTGCTGCTGTGCAATTGGTGGTGGATGGTACAAAGTATGTCATCTTGGTGAAGCAGTCTACAATGACCAGGATTGAATTGAACAAGAGGGATGGAGGCAGTTCCACAATGTAGTCCATGAAAACCAATCTCCAAGGTCCATGGGGTATATTCAAGGGTCTTAGAAGTCCTTCAGGTTTGTTTCTGCAAGTTTTGGTCCGCCCACAGGTCTCACACCCCTTCAGGTACACACTTATGTATTGATCCATTTTTAGCCAAGCAAAGTCTTCTGATGCTCTGGAGGGTCTTGAGCCTACCTGGGTGTCCAGCCATCTCAGAATTGTGGTAGTCTCTCAAGACTTTGGTTCTGATGTCCCCTTCTAGTACAAAGATCCTGTTGTGGAGCATTAGTGTTGTTCCTTTCAATGAGTAGTCTTTTTAATAGTGGGTGCTATTCAAGGATTTGGAGAGGTCAGAGATTATGATCTTGGTGAACTTGTCTAGTGTTTGGGCCCTTAGTACTTCTGGTTTTCTGGCTCTGATTTTTATCAATCCCAGGTGAATGCCTAGACTTGCTGTGTCCAAGAGGCTAGGTGTTGTGGTTGCAAGTTTCTAGGTGGGTAGGCACCAGGTCAGTTCTTCTACTTAGGGCTTTGGGTACCACGTTCACCTTCCCTGGCTTGTAGTCTATGGTCAGAGTGTGGTTAGCCAGTTCTAAGGCCCATCTTGCTTATTTTTGGTTAAGCTGTTGTGGTTTGAAGAAGTAGACCAAGTTCTTGTGGTCTGTAAGGACCTTTACTGGATATTCAGCGCCACATAGGTATTGGCACCAATGTTTCAGGGTCTTCATTATGGCTAGCATCTCCTTGTCATATATTGGGTAGTTTCCTTCTGCAGGTAGCATCTTCTTGGAGTAATATGCTACAGGATGTAGCATATCATCCCCTCATTCCTGAAGAAGGACCCCACCCACTGCAAAGTTGGATGAATCTGTCTCCAGCACAAAAGGTTTAGATGGGTCAGACATGGCAAGGACTGGGGCGGGCGTGAATGCTTCTTTCAGGGTCACAAACGCAGAGGTGCACTCCTCATTCCAGACAAACAGGACCTTTTCAGAGCAAAGATGGGTCAGGGCAATGTAATCTGAGAAATTTTTTGGATGAAATCCCTGCAATAATTTGCTAGGCCCAAAAAACTTCTCACGTCTTTTCTGTATTTGGGTACTGGCCAGGCTGTCACTGCTTTTATTTTGTCCTGCACCATAGCAAACCTGCCAGTATTTACCACATAACCCAGGAATTCAACCTCAGACTGGAAGAATTCACATTTCTTCAGCTTGGCGTGTAGGTTGGCCTGTGAGAGTTTCTCCAGTATTTGGTCAAGGTGTAGGAGGTATTCTTCATGTGAATTGCTGTATATGAGGATGTTGTCCAAATATTCCACGCAGAATTGGTTGAGGTACTTGCCTAGGTCAGAGTTGATCATCCTTTGGAAAGTACTGGGGGCGTTGCAAAAGCCAAATGACATAACTAGGTATTTGTGCAACCCATATCTGGTTTTGAAGGCCGTCTTGTATTTGTCTCCTTATTTGATTCTGATCTGGTTGAACGCGTCTCTCAGGTCAATTTTCTAGTACACCTGGGCTCCAGTCAGTACGTCACAAAGGTTGTCAGTGTTGGGGATGAGGTAGCGGTTCTTCACCGTAATGTTGTTCAGTTTCTGGTAGTTCACACAGGGACACATTCCACCATCTTTTTCCCTAAAAACAGCATGGGCAACAAGCAGGGGGCTTTTGACACCCAGATGAAACCTTTTTTGTCATGTCCTCTAGGTATGTCTTCAGGGCTACTTGTTTGTGGTGGTTGCAGCTGTAGATGGGGCCGTAGTGCGGTTGGGTCCCTGGTAACAGGTTCATGGCATGGTTGTAGATTGAATGGCTGGGTAGTTTTGTGGCTGCTTCTTCACTAAACACATGGTTCCATATCTGTAGGGGGTAGGTAGTATCCCAACGCTGGGTTCTGTCTTTATGATCAAGAGTTTGTTGGTAGGGGATTGGTCATTTCCTATGCAAAAAGGAACAGTATCACAGGATTCAGGTTGGCCCAACGTGGCAGTTTGCTCACAATAGTTCAGGATCAGGCCATGTCTGTTGGACCAGGAGTCACCCAGTATAAGGGGGTGGGGTAGTCCTGGCAAGAGAATCAGGGACAATGGGTATAATTTGTGTCCAATGGTCAACAGAAGTTCTTGTTCACACTCATAGCCAGTGTCCAAAGAGCTGTTTCCCATGATTACTTGTAGGCTGCGCTCTGAGGCTGTCAAGCCTAATTACTCTGCTAGGCTGGCGTCAATGAAACTTTCATCTGCTCCTGTATCAATAAAGGCTTCAATCTTGCGCTTGTTCCCCGCTACTTCTATGGTCACTTGGATGAATTTTTAAGACTGGTAAGAAGTGTTTGTTTGCGCAAGTGAGATTGGGGCAGTGTTCTTCTTAGGGCAGGCTCTGGTCAAGTGGCCTGCCTCGTGGTAGTGGAAACAGAGTCCTTCATAGTAATGTTGTTAGAGCTCTTCAGGTGTCATCTCTGTTCTGTTGGGGGTTGATGTTTGGGGTTGGTGGGTCTGGGAGGGGCCAGCGTTCTATTGGTTCATGCTAAGACCCTTGCACAGGAGAATTAGCTTGTCTAGGCTGAGGGTGGGCGGGTGATGCTTCAACAGGTCCTTCATTGCTAGGTTGACTCCCTTTTGGAAGATAATGGCTGCCAGTTTGTCCTCAAGTTGGGTGTGGGTTTTCAGTTTGAGGAATTTGTCAATATATGCTTGGATTGGTCAGGGCCTTGTCAAATTTCCAATAGGGAGTTCAGGGTGTAGTACTTAGTGCACAATCTTACCCAGTGGCCATTAAATCAGCCTCAAACTTGGCATAGTCTAAGCAGAATTCTACATCTTCAGCTGTGGCTCTGCCAAACCAGTCTAAGGCGTCCCCTGATAGCATGGAAGTAACCCCAAGGATCTTCTTGGTGTCACTGGCGTAAGAGGGGGTGTTGGTGTAGAAATGCAGGCAGAGGACCAGCATGGCGCGTCAAGCTTCCTCAAGAGTGAGCTTCCCCATCTGAGGCATCTTGTTAGGGGGCCAGTCATAGGCAGAGGCATTGGGCGGCTTGGGGTGAGGTGCAGCTAAGCCAGAAGGTAAGGCCCACCATAGAATGGGTGCTAACTTGATAATGTAAGAGACAGATTGCCCGAGCAAGGACCAGGATCTGGAGTTGGGGACCATGGAATCCACCAACCCTGTCAAAGTAATATAGAGTACTCCAAACAGTTGGGTAGAGGTGGTCTTGGCGGCGGCAGGGGGTTCCAGTGGGTGGTCTGGTCTAGGGGTTAAGGGCGGAGTCATGGGAACAAAGTACACTGGTAGGTAGTTGTACTTGTCTTTGAACAATAAGGGCAGTATCTCAATCCTTTTGCCTTTGCGTCCTACGTAGTTGGTACTTCTAGTCCTTGCCAAGGGGTCAGCAATGAAAATGGTTTCCAAGTTGTACTTGGAATAGGCTGGGTTGGGGGGTATTCAGTAAAGTGCACAGGTCCAAAGGGGGATCCAGAGGGACAGTATAATGCCTGGGGCAATTCTTCAGGTTGGTCTCTGGAGGGGGCGGTAGCCTGGTAGTCTACTTGACCAGAATTAAGATGGAAGATCACTAAGACTAGATAGGGTAAGATTTTTTTGAACCAAAGATTCATAAAACTTTATTATCAAAAATGACAATGTGGGCTTCATCATAACGCCGAGGTTTTTATACCATGGGATTTTGCTTCTTTGATTTTTGCAGGGTTCAGGTTTGTAGGCAAGGCACTGGCAGGGCATGAATCTTGGCTCAGAGTCTTGGAGGCGGAAGATCCAGGTTGTGCCTGCTCTGGTGAATAGAAGTGGCAATGCTTCATTCTGCCGCCACTGTTTGCTATGTCACCTGAGCAGTTCAATTGCACTACCCATCCTGGGTGGAAGGCTGGCAGTTGCTGGCGGTCATTGGCAGAGTTAATGGTAGGTTTTGTTTTAACCTCCTTAAGGCAAGCTACAACCTTTGCATAGGTCTGGATTTTTGATAGCTCAAGGTTGGCATAAATCTGGTGACCGTTTGGGGAATTGTCCTTGGGAGACTGGCGGGTCTTGGAGTAACTTGTCAACTTGGTTTTGCAATTTATCAAGTGGGCGGTTTCCTGTCCACTTTGTGTGACTCAAGTAGCCTTTGGAGGGTCAGGGTTTAATTCCAGGGTTTCCAATGTTGGTCTCAAAACTCCAGTATTGGCGTTGGGCAGGTTGGCAGTAGGTCCTTCCCCAACCTCTGTTAGCCCGGTTACATCTCCTTTTCAGGTATGGGTCTTCATTGGCACCAGTTTGGCAATAGACTGGCAACTAACCAGGGAATCCTCTGTAGCAGGCCGGCGGGTTGCGGGGTAATTTAACAATTTGAGCCTATGATTTAATGGATTGACGTATCTTGGTCTGTCCTGAAGGGTTTGATCCACCTTCAGGGAACTGGGGTTTGACTCTTGAGTTTTCAGTACAAGTATTGAAATGTCATTAATGACACATCTCTACCTTTGTGAGGGACTGATTCACAATCACGGTTTGCACTTGGGAGAAGGGAGCTTTGTTGGTGTCAGCAGTAGTGGCGTCAGTTCTCTTTGGGTCATTTGGGTTTGCATTCTTCCACATGGAAGAGATCAGGTTTATGGTCATCTTATAGGTGTAATAAGTGATTATCAATAAAAAAAGCATACAAGATGCCCCAAGAAATAAAAACATCTTGGGGCTCAGGGTACCAGGTTTAATAAAGATTGCCATAATGTCAGGGATCCAGTCTTGGGCAGCCAGCCCATTGTTTCCAGGGGTGACCTGGGATAGGTTTTTTGCGGGCAATGCCCACCATAAGAGGGTTGCTAACTTAAAAAGGTAGGAGGTGGACTTTCCCACCCAGGACCACAGCCGGCATCCAGGATTATAGTGTCAATTACCCCTGTGAGGGTGATGTACACAATCCCAAACAGCTTGCCAGAGTGGTTGGCTGGGAGGTTGGGTGAGGAAGAAGGCATAGGTTTTGGGGTCACAGGCAGTTCCATGGGTAGGTTGTAAGCAGGGAGATAGTTGAATTTCCCTCTGAACAACTTGGGTGCTGAAAATATCCACAGGCCTTGTTGGTTGTATCTAACCGCAGTTTGTATGCGGGCCAAAGGGTTGAGTTCAAGCATATTTTCCAGGGTGTAGTCCTTGTATTCAGATTTCAGAGGGTAGTCAGAAAAATGGAGAGGTTCAAAGGGTACACCAGAAGAACAGGAAACTGCAGGCTGTGGGGCAGGAGGACCAGGAGATCTTGAACTGAATTGGTAGATAGCAAATACAAAATAAGGCAATAGCTGTCTGAGCCAAAATAACATAACCTTTATTAAAAAAGGCAATAAGGTTTGAGCCCAGAATCTATAGGCATATATGGCATCCCACCTCCAAACTTAGTATTTCCCCTAAGGGCTTCATCAAAATATTGGAAAAATGTGGGCAGGTGGCCAGGAGGCCCAGGTGTAGGAGTGGTAAAATGGCACCTTGGCTGGATGTTCTCTCATTGATCAGAACGTCCAAATTAGTCACTTGATTTTCTTGATTTTTGGCTGTGGTCACAGGGTTGGGCCCAAAGCCTGGGTTTCTCCTTGGCAGTTGAGTTTGATTGGTTACTCAAGAGGACTTCAAGCTCATGAAGTTCATAGGGCCACCTTCTCTGCCTCCATTAGGCAATTCAAGAAACTCCTCCTCAGGAACCATCATACTTGAACCTGTACTGGTATTCTGACTTCAGGACTTAGCAGGGCCTTCAGCTCGCAGGGGCTCAATCTCAGAAAAACACGGGCGGGCAGGCTCTTGGTCCATGGGGCCAGCAGCCTGAAGGAATTTGGGTTTAGGATTTTTAATCTTGCCCTTGGGCCCGGGTTTTGAGGAGTAACAAATTGTCAATCCTGACAGGTTTGAACTGAGAATACTCAAATTCTCTTGTTGGGTCATGGGGTTGGTCATCTCTGGGTAGCCCCTGTTCTATAGGAAGTTTCTTTGTTTCCCCTTCTGTGGTGGCCCAAGTTATTTTGGGTTCTATGGCTAGGCCCACCTGCTGATTGGCTGGGTTAACAGGATCCTTTAACATGGGGAGTGTCAATGTAGGTGATTTTGACTCATCAAGCTTTAAAGGATTTTCTGAAGTCAAATATTGTTCTTGTTCCTGCCCAAGAATCTGCAGGCAGCTGGTCCTGCAGGCTGGCGGCCTGCAGGGTGTCAGGGTTTGAATCTTGTAGTTGAGGTTTTCCAGTAAGCATGGTCAATAGGAGTTTGTCACTTGTGACATGTTGGCTCTTTTCTTTCTATAAGTTGTTAGTAAAGCTTTTATACTTACCTTACCTTTTTTGTTGTCCTTTGGTTTACGGTGTTGTCTTAGTAGCACCTAGAGTTAGTGTTAGTACTAGCGTGAACCTTTACCCTAGTTGCTTTCAAAATCCTAGTTTGAATCTTGAATTTAGTAGTATACTTCTCATGAATACTTACTTTAAGCTCAAAATTGTTTTTCCTTTGCTCCGCTTTTGCTTTCTCTCTATATATGCCAAAGTAGCACCTCTGCTGCTTGTTTGGAAACGTATAGACCACAGTTGACTTCCCTCTCAGCCCAAAAATAAATTTTTGAATTTCAAGTGGTTAGAGCTACTCCCATTTAAAATTTTGTCTCAGAAAAATTCTGTAAGTCCTAAGTCTCCCTCTTTTGGTTTTCCTTCTTCTTCTGTTTCAAATACTGGTCTCTTTGGCAAAGTTTGTAGCTTTTACCCTGGCCCCTGTATTGGTGTTGATATGGAATACTTCTCTAGATTTTTGGAGTTATATTTCCTATTCTTTTCACCATGTGGGGAGCAGCCCCAACCAATTTATGCAAATGTTTGAGGATATCCCTGGGTGCACTCAGAATATTCTGGCTACCAGCAAAAATGTGGTAAGAAGTCTCACCTGAAACAACTTCAAGTATTTGCCTCTCAATCTGGCTCCCTTGGTGTCTCTGAGCTTAGACTCTCCAATGCCTCTCCTCCCCATGGGCCTGGTGTTCAGGTCTAAGAAGACGGTCTGGAAGTTGAAGAGCATCCTCCCAAGCGTGCTTCCTGGTTGCTTGGTGGGATGATCCTGATGGGTCTGGATTCTTACTTTCCCCAACTATCTGCTGTGTCCTTTCTTTGGACACCACTTTGAGCAGCCATACTAGTCATGAATTAGATAGTGTCTGTTGGATTCTTCTCCTGGGATGAGAGCCAAACTTAGTCAATTTAGCCCCCCCTCTCTCACATATCCCTACTATAATTAATAATAAAGATCTTTCTTCAAGACCACAAAATCTTGACAAACTTTGTCAGTTAAATTTTTTACAGTCTCTCAGACATAAATGTCCAAATTTAGAAGCACATACATTGAAAATAATACTTTAGTTCCCTGAATAGATTTTGGTAAATTCACTCCTGAAATCCACTATTTCCAATTTGAGTCCCAAAAATAATCAATATTTTCAAAAAATGAGCCTTTTGTGTTTGAGTTCATCACTGTTGTGACTTACCCTAATGCGTTCTCTGTTTGTATAATATTCAACACACACTCATAATCAAATTTGATTTAGAATGCTTCAGGAAGTGACTGGAATTTGACCATTTTGAATTTGAGTTCCATGTGTTTGCTACCTCATTTTTGGAATTCAGTATTTGACTCTATTTTTGTTGTATGATTAACTATTTTTGTTTTCTGGCCCTAGATAAATGGAAGCTTTATTGAGTAAATTAACCTTCAACTGGCTCCAATTGAAATTCTTTTGTGACTAAGTCCATGTGTTTTAAACTGATTAATATATGTTTATCTCATTATATTTGAAAACTACTGTATTAATGTTTTTAGCTTACCTTTATCACATGCTTCTTTGCCAGCTGCTTCTTCTGGGAGGGCCATCTTTGGTGCAATCAGCTGAGTGGGCATCTCAGATTCTTTTTTGCCCTCTTGGCAGGTTTAAGATGTTTATACATACTGGGTTGTCAACCCAGACAGACAGCACAGAAAGAGGTATGCCTTGAACTCCAGGCCCTCTACAACAGTATTCTGAATATTAAAGACACATAACAGTCTTTTACAGATGTTTTCAGCATCTTGGACATCAAGGCTTTGGCCAACACCTTGTCAATTTTGTTGCTTTTCATGACAGCAGACTTCACCTTTGTTTTGACCTTGCAATTGTCAAAACAGCAGGGTTGACCTGCCAACAAGGTTCTGACTAAGTGGGTTGCGACCTACAATCTGACTTCCCAGTATCCTGTAGCTGAACAAGGAAGTTGACTAAAATTCCCATAATTAGCAACATAAAAAATGATGATCCCATACAGTGGATGACTTGATTTAGCGCTTGACTCATCACCAGGATCAAGCCACCCCTTCTATCATCCAACCAAGTGATCAACACAATCATGTTCCTCATACAATGATTCAGTACAAATATATAATCACTATCTCCAACAAAGATAATTATCTAGTCCCCAAACATTTTCCCGTAACTCTTAAAACATCACAGTTACAACACAATCAATCCCTTTGATATTAGCACTAAAAGGGTCAATGTCTTTAAGAAGCTTTTGAGTTCTCTCATTGATTTTTTACTAACCTTTTGTATATGTTTTTATAGCTTTCACCCCAATAAACTATGTTGTTATTATGATATTATTGCCTCTTTTTTTATCCTTGTTTTCCCCATTTACTTAAAATATCCCATCTTTTTACCCATTATGTATATTTTTTTAGA
>QTSX02005769.1:0-57083 GCA_014839935.2 Entomophthora muscae
TGACAAACATTGCTGGAGTGTTGGTCATCCCAAAGTTCATTACTTTACATTCAAACAACCCAAATTGCGTGCAGAACACGGCCTTTGGTATGTCTTTCTCTTTGACTTCAACTTGGTTATAAACAGATGTAAGGTCAATTTTTGAGAAAAAAATTTCTCCAGAGAGCCTTGCAAATAGATCTTATATGAGGGGAAGTGGGTATTTATTTTTTACTGTACTTGCGTTTAGTGCTCTGTAGTCAGTAACTAAGCAAAGGGATCCTTCTTTCTTCTTTATAAAGAAAACCGCTGCCCCACAGGGATTCAGACGGGCAAATGAATCCTTTGGCTAGGTTGTCCTTGATGTGGGCTTTAAGTGTTTGGGTTTCCATGGGGGAGAGTCTGTAGAGGGGTGCAGATTTGGGCATGGCTTTGCATAAGTCAATGCCATGTTTGACCTTTTGTATGGGGGGTAACTCTGTGAGTTCTTCCTTGAATACATGAGAATATTCATTTAGGAGTGCTGCAAGTTCTGGGCATTGGATCTTTTGTGTTTGTATATTATTAAATTCAGAGTATCTCATTATGTGGAGGATACTGTCTTTGGTTAGATGTTCAGAGTCATCTTGATTTATGACTTGGACAAATAAGGTATTTCTTAGAATTAGGTTGTTGGGTTCTTTCAGGATGTTGAAATTGACTCCATTGTGTTTTATTGTCATAGTTTTTGTTTTTTAATATAGGCTGGGATTCACTCAGGTGAACCAGTCCATGCCTGCTACAATGTTGTAGTTTATGTTGTTCATGACAAGTCCTTAGTGGACGTTTGTATGCCTTGGAGGTCAATTCTGAAGGGAGTTGTTTTGCCTTCAAGTAGAACTTTTGATTTGTCTGCCATTCTAGCGTATTTGAAGTTGGATTTGACAACTGGTATTTTGTACTTGGTTACAAAAGGTTTTCTAACCATAGTGTGTTTTGACCCAGAGGTGAATAAAATTTTATGTGTATGTGATTTGTAAGTGCATGGATAGACAAGAAGTTGTGAGCAATCTTTAATTTTTACGTTCATAAAAATGGAGGATTGCGGGACACAGGGGATGCAAGCAGCAAAGTTTGTGCCTTGGTACTTCTTCTTGTTGTGTTGGGGGAGACAGGGGCACTTAAGCCTGTTCCCCCTCCTCTTTTCCCTGTTCCTCTGCTTTGAGACCTTTGAGGTCAGAGAATGTGGGATCAGATTCATAGCAGGTTGCTACTTCAGCGTTGTTAACTTTGGCAGTGTTCTCTTTCTTGGGACGGGAGTGGTTTGCGCTTTGGCTACAATTGCTGTTGTTACAATTGGAGTGCCGTTGTTATGGTTGGTATTTTGGCATTTATTACCATTATTGTTTTCTCTGCTATTGCTGTTTGAGGAGCAGTTGCCGTTTTAAGCAGCATATTTCATGTTGGCGCATTTTTCAGCGCGCTTGGCTTCAGCAATGAGCGCGGTCATGAAGGTATTTGCTTCTGGGCGGATGAGGGCAGCAACAGAGGGTTTCATTCTGTTGATGAATGATGCTCTGGTGTGTATGCTGTCAACTTGTGCTGTGTTTTGGATTTTGCAACATATTTCTTCAAATTTGTTGGCGTAGGCTGCAATAGTGGTCTTTTGAGGAAGACCACTGAGCTGTATTGCAATATCTTGAAGAAATTTGGTGACGCAGAAATTGTGGGCAATGTCAGCTTTGAACTCTTCCCAGTTGTCAAGCTGGTTGTTGGTTTGTGAGCCAACCCAGGTGGCAAACCAGTTAGCTGCAGCCTTGTACAGGCGCTTGCTGGCTTCCTGGATCCATTTCCCATGAGAGATGCAGCTGGCGCGGAGTTTAGCAGCTGTGTGGTCTATCCAGTTGATGATGTTTTCTTTGTTTTTACCAAAGAACTTTTTAATGCCAATGTATTTGGTGTTGGCAACTTCACCTGTGATATGTGGTTGTGTGTTTGTTTGTGGTTGAAGAAAACAACTGTATTGAATTATCTTGGTGCATGCTTTGGGTATGACCAGACCTTCAAATATGGTGCATCCACTAGGAATATCTTTGTCAATGTTGTGGGTACCAAAGTATGTTTTCCAGGTCTCCTGGGATGTGGCCTGGTTGAGTACGTGGGCAAATGTGGCAGGTTCTGTTCAGTCATTTTCTCTTTCATTGGCATGGTCAAAAACCGTAGTGCTACCAGTGATAAGGAGCGCCTTTTGGGGAAGCTTCAAATATAAAAGTAGGAGGAGAAGAAGTATATTTTATTGTATGATACTTTAGACTTATATAGATTTAGCAGTGGCGGGGATATTAGTTGGACCAAACCCAGGGGCTGGTCATGTGCTGGATGGGTTTGAGCTGTTAGATACCTGGACAGTCATGTGATATTGGTTTGTTGACACTTCTGGTATGTTGAATAGTATATTGGAAAGGCACCAAATCAGGCAATGACTGGATGTTAGGTGTGATGGCAATAGCCGGAATACTTGTACATCCAGACCCTTGACACTTATCTAGTCTTAGTGATCTTCTATCTTTTTTTCCAGCCAAGTAGACAACCAGGCCGCCGCCCCTTTCAGAGACTAACCTGCCAAACTGCCCCAGGCATTATATTGTCCCCCAGGAGCCCCCTTTAGACCTGTGCTCTTTACTAAATACCCACCTACCCAGCCTATTTGGAGTACAACTTGGAAACCATCCTCATTGCTGATTCATTGGCAAGGACTAGAAGTACTGAATACATAGAAAGCAAAGGGGAAAAACCAAGGTACCACCCTTATTGTTCAAGGACAAGTACAACTACCTACCAGTGTACTTTGTCCCCATGACTCTGCCATTAACCCCAAGACCAGACCGCCCACTGGAACCTACCATTGCTGTAAAGACCCATAAAATGAGGGAGTATTCTAGCTAGGCAAGGCACCAAGTTGGTGACTTGGAATCCCATGAGTGCCGTCAAGATGGGATAGACCGTCATCAACCATCTAAATACTTTGGCATGTATGTTAAAACGTCTAAAATTACTGGCAAAGTACGTAAGCACATAGAAGACAAAGGAATATATTGCTACGTGCTGGGTGGAGCAGGGCAACACCAGCGTGGGCCAGGAGTACATCTCAGAGGAGTTGAGCTGCGCTGGCTCCTTGTAGAAGTACTTGTTGGGCGGTTTGTTGTAAGGCCCATGCTGGTGAGAGTGTTGGTGGCCCCCAATCCCAAGGCAGGCTGTGAGAACAGCAGAGAAGATTAAGTGGTTCATCTTCAGTTCCTGGGAAAGGGCAGACAAAGATTAGTGTCTTAACTTTCTGTAGTGTAAAAGTTTTTGGTATTGATTTATGTGATACTATTGAGGGGTAATTTCACTCAATGATAGCACAAACTACCATCAAGTGATTGAGGATTATAATATACTGTCATCCTTAGTGGGGCATGAATAGTACAAAGCATTGGATAGGGGACCCCAAACACTTGGTGTTGTCTGGGATTCCCTTTTGGGAGTGGAATGGGAGTGGTTTGGCAAGCAATAAATTATTATCCTTGGCATGGCATGGAATTGGAGCATCTTCAGGCACAGTAATGCATTTCAATTCAGCTTTTGCAGTTGATGCATTATTTGTAATGCTGGAATGCTTGTCAACCCCCTCCAAATTTGGTAGATTCCAAATTTGGGCAGCAGTTCCCCCTCTATTTGGGTTTGGGAAAATTGCCTTTTTGGGTTTCCCCTTTTGGCAATTTCCCCATTTGGCAAAATGGGTGGGGGACTGGCTGGCAGTGGTGGGCGGGCAGGTGGGGGCTGGCTGGCTAGGCAGTGGGCTGGTGGGAGCGGGCGGGCGGGCAGGGGCTGGTAAGCTGGGAGCCTGGCAGGCAGGCAGCGGGCGTGTGCAGGCGAGCCGCCAGGCCCAGCGTGCGGTTGGGCATGCGGCCCGCAGACGGGATATAAAACCCGTCCAAATTAAAAAATTTATTTTTAATTCTAAATTAAAAATCCTGGCTTCCTGCAGCAGTTTCCCCAATAAGAGGGAACTGCTGCCTTTTTTATCTTGTTCTTTACACTGAAGTGTGTACAAAACATCCTTCTGAACGCCAGTGTTGTCAGGAATATTCCTGACATTGCAGCCAAGACCACCTCTATCCAACTGTTTGGAGTACTCTACATTACTTTGACAGGATTGTTGTATTCCATGGTCCCCAACTCTGGACCCTGGTCCTTGCTCGGGTGATCTGTATCTTACATTATCAAGTTAGCACCCATTCTATGGTGGGCCTTACCCGCCGGCTTGGCCACACCTTACCCTGAGCTGCCCAATGCCTCTACCTATGACTGGCTTCCTGACAACATCTCACACATGTCCGCAAGAAACTCAATTGACTTGAAAATCACAAACTTTACTCCAAGCCTAGTAAGTGCCAATTTATGAAAAAAGGAACTCTTGTTCTTGGGCCACATTGTCTCTGACAGTGGCATCAAAGCAGACCCAGATAAAATAAAAGCCATAAATAACATGCAACGCCCCACTTCCTTGAAACAAGTAAGATGCTTTATTAGAATGGTAACTTACCTAAGGAAGTATATCAAAGACTGCAGAAATCTCACTGCACCAATCAATGACCTAACCAAAGGTAATGCCAAAAAGAAATTCATCTGGACACCAGAACGTAACAAGAATTTTCAACTATTGAAACAAGCTTTGATCAAAGCACCAATCTTGCAATACCCTAATAACAATGAGTGCTACAAGCTTGAGTTGGATGCTAGTGACACCACCATTGGTACAGTGCTACGCATCCGCCAGCCAGGGCAGCAAGATTTCCTGCCAGTATGTTACAAAAGCAGAAAACTAACAAACACGGAGCAAAGGTACCCAATACATGATAAAGAATTTCTAACAATATACCACACATTCAAGAAATGGATATGTTACCTAGAAGGACATTTAAACGTCCAAGTGCTAACTGACCACAAATCCTTAATCTATTTCAAAACTCAGAACACACTTGCACGGTGCCAAGCCAAATGAATGTCCTTGCTTGAGCAGCTTAACCTGGACATCTGATACAAAAAGGGGCAGAGCTGGTCACAGCTGATGCTCTCTCTAGGCTATGCCAGCCAAGAGAGGATCACCCTGACCACCTGGACCCTGACTGGCCCAACCTATATAACACTGAGTACAAGACAAAAGGAAAG
Organism: Entomophthora muscae; assembly: GCA_014839935.2. Taxonomy (NCBI): domain Eukaryota; kingdom Fungi; phylum Entomophthoromycota; class Entomophthoromycetes; order Entomophthorales; family Entomophthoraceae; genus Entomophthora; species Entomophthora muscae. The sequence goes on from QTSX02005769.1 coordinate 5,173, forward strand.
AATCCCTCCACACATCAACTAACCCATGATACACTGGTAAGGAATGAAAAATATTTCCACATATCAAATGGCACTGTATATCAAATCATCAAGGACAAACATGATCCCTACATTCCACTTGCACAAAGAGTTGACACTATACTAAGACATCACTGTCTACTAAGATACAAAAAGGCTAACAACCTATATCTCACACTAAAAGAGATAGTATGGTGGCCCAATCTGAAGCAAGACATAATTGATTTCTAAAAAAGTGCACAATGTGTGAAAAATACACCAGCATCAAGGCTCTGCAGCCAACAGTTAACCCAGTACCCAACCCTGAATCATTTAAGGTTTGGGGACTGGATGTAGTGGGACCCTTCCCAGAAACCAAGACAAATCAATGTTTCCTAATTGTAGCCATCAACTTAGCCACACGCTGGCCTATCTTCTGGGCAACAAAGGACCACAAAGCAGAAACAATAAACCAATTCATAAACAAGGCAATCATAGTGGACTACGGCACTCCAGACTACATCATAACAGATGGAGCAAAAGAGTTAGCAGGCCATGTAGTAAACAACAACCTAAAAACAAAGAACATCAAACACTCCACAACCTCTCCATACAGGCCAACAGCAGAGTAGAACGCCTCAACAGAAGCCTTATAAGGACCCTAGAGAAAATAATGGATGGCAAAGCCAAAGACACATGGCCACTATACGTGAAACATTCATTACTAGTATCCTGGGTTTGCATCAATCAAGGGACAGGCTACTCACCGTTCAAACTAACATACAGATACAAACCAGAAATAGTCACCCGCAATAATAAACTGTATGTGAAGATCCCCCAGGGAAACCTCCCACAGTAGAACAAACACCAGCTCTACAACACATACGCCTCAAAGCCAAACTAACAGAAACAAAAAGGCACAAAACCCAAAAAGTAACCTCAACAGAGGACCCACTCCCTATCAACTCCCCCATCTGGGTCCTAGCTGGGAACAGGAAGAAGCTAGACTCAGTACACAGAGGACCAGGAAGAATCATCAAATACCAACCAGACAGGAACAACTACCTGGTTAAGTTCCAGGGTGCCAAAGAGCCCATCACCAAGAAGTATCACAGATCTTGCCTCTGCCCTAGAAAGGGAGAACACTCAACCTGGTTGGTGCCAACAAGCAAACAATTCCAGGAACATCAGGCAGCAGCTGTCAAGAAAACGCCCCCTCCTGATGTACCCAAGTAACTCCTTAAGAGAGGGGTCTGTTGAGGATCTGGATGTACAAGTATTCTGGCTTCTGCCATCACACATAACATCCAGTCATTGCCTGTTTTGGTGCCTTTCCAATATACCATTTGACATACCAGAAGTGTCAACAAACCAATATCACATGGCTGTCTAGGTATTCAGCAACTTGAACCCATCCTTCACATGACCAGCCACTGGGTTTGATTAACTAAAATCTCTGCCACATCTAAAGCTATATAAGTGTCATGAATGACATTTTAATACTTGTATTGAAAGCCCAAGAGTTAAACCCCGGTTCCCAGAAGGCAAATCCAACCCTCCAGACCAGTCCAGGACCTGCCAATTCTTTAAGAGATGGGCTCAAATTGGTGAATTACTCCGCATTCCGCCAGCCTACTACAAAGGACCCTCCAAAGATCACTCAAGTCACATAAAGTGGATGGGGGACCGCCCACTTGTTAAATCACATACCCGAGTTGACAAGTTACTCTGAGAACCGTCAATCTCCCAAGGACAATTCCCCAAATGGTCATCAGATTGATGCTAACCTGGAGCCACCAAAGACCTAAACCTACGCAGCAATTACAGCTTGCCTTAAAGAGGTTAAAACAAACCCTATTCTCAACTCTGTCAACAACCTGCCAGCATGCCACCCAGAAGAGGTAGTACAATTGGATTACTCAGGTGACATAGTGAACAGTGGCGGCAAAACAAAGCATTGCCTTTCCAATTTACCAGAACAGGCACAACCTGGATCTGCCGCCCTTGGGACCCCAAGCCAAGACCCACGTCCCGCCAGCACCTTGTCTGCAAACCTGAATCCTGCAAAAATTGAAGGAGCAAAACCCCATGGTATAAAAACCCCGTTGGTATGGTGAAGACCACATTGTCATTTTCAATAATAAAGTTTTATGAACCTTTGGTTCAAACAAATCTTACCCTATCTTGTCTTAGTGATCTTCCATCTTAATTCCAGTCAAGTAGACTGCCAGGCCGCCGCCCTCCCCCAAGACCAACCTGCCAAATTGCCCCAGGCATTATACCGTCCCCTGGGAGCCCCCTTTGGACCTGTGCATTTTACTGAATACCCCCCCCAACCCGGCCTATTCAGAGTACAACTTGGAAACCATCATCATTGCCAACCCTTTGGCAAGGACTAGAAGTACCAAGTACAATGGACACAAATAAAAGAGGGTCAAGATCCCGCCCTTACTGTTCAAAGACAAGTACAATTACCTGCCTGCCTACTTTGTTCCTATGACTTCTCCTTTAACACCACAACCAGACCGCCCGTTGGAACCCACTGCCGCAGCCGAGACTACCTCTACCCAGCTGTTTGGAGTACTCTATATTACTTTGACAGGATTGGTAGATTCCATGGTCCCCAACTCTGGACCTTGGTCCTTACTCGGGCAGCCTGTATCTTATATTATCAAGTTAGCACCCATTCTATGGTGGGCCTTACCCGCCGGCTTGTTTATACCTCACCCCAAGCTGCCCAAGGCCTCTACCTATGACTGGCTTCCTGACATTATGACAATATTTTTCAAACACAGTAACCTGGGCCCCAAGATGTTATTAACACTCTGGGCAACTTGTATGCTCTTTTTTGTGATAATCACTTATTACACCCATAAGGCACTTACCTCCCTGATACTCCCATGGATGAAGAACTAACCCGCCAAAGAATTAAAAGACCCTGCACCTGGTGCAAAACCCCAGAACCCGGCTACATCACAAGTGCAAAATGTGATAGTGAACCAGATCACAACCAAGGTGGATATGCCCCAGATGGGCAAACTCACCTTAGAAGAAGCCCGCTGAGCCATGCCTGTCCTCTGCCTCCACTTCCAAACCAACGCCAACGCCTACCCCAGTGACACCGCAAAAGTTTTGGGGGTGGCTGCCATGCTATCAGGAGACGCACTAGATTGGTTCAGGAAGGCCACTGCCAAATATGTTGAATTTTGCCTTGACTATTCAAAATTTGAAGCTGAACTCATGAGCACTGGCAATGACCAAGACACCAGATACTACACGCTGAACTCTATGTTAGAGATCCGACAAGCAAACCGCCCTATCCAAGCCTATATTGACAAGTTCCTTAAATTGAAAACTTGCACCCAACTTGAAGACAAATTATCTGCCATTATCTTCAGAAAGGTAGTTAATTCAGCCATGAAAGACCTGTTGAAGCACCACCCACCTACACTGAGCCTAGAGGAATTACTGCCCCTATGCAAAGGCCTGAGTCTGAACCAAGAAGGACAGAATGTGAACCCTACCTGAGCCGGCAGAGCCATGACGCCCAATTGACCTGGAATGTCCCCTGACAAGTTACAATGCCACTATTGAGATGGGTTATGCTTCTACTGCCACAAGGCTGGGCATCTAACCAGAGCATGCCCTAAGAAGAATACGCCTTCTGTATCCTTGGCGCAAATAAACACCTCTACGCAATCTTATAAATTCATCCAAGTGACCATAGACTGTATGGGAATCAAGCATCAGATAGAGGTCTTTATTGACACAGGAGCCAATGAAAGCTTCATTGACGCCAACCTGGCAAAGGAACTAGGACTAAAAGCTTCAGAGCGCAACCTACAAGTAACCATGGGAAACAGTTCCCTGGACACTGGCTACAAGTGTGAACCGGAACTTCCCTTGACAATTGGACAGAATGTGTACCCAACTCCTTTGATCCTCTTGCCGGGATTGCCCCATCCTCTAGTACTGGGGGACTCATGGTCCAACAGACATGGTCTGATTCTAAATTATTGCAAGCAGACCGCCACCTTAGGACGACCTGAATCTTGTGACTCTGTTCCGTTCTGTATGAGTCCTGGAAGAACCCCAACCAACAGACTCTTAACCATAAAGATGGAATCCAGCGTTGGGGCACTACCTACTCCCCTGCAAAAGTGGGACCACATATTTAAAAGAAGAGGCCACAAAACTACCCAGCCACTCCATATACAAACACGCTATAGACTTACTACCAGGTACCCAACCACACCACAGCCCCATCTATAGTTGCAATCACTGAGAACAAGTGGCCTTGAAAGCTTACCTGGAGGATATGACAAAAAAGGGCTTCATTCAAGTATTGAAGGCCCCGTGCTTGTCACTGATGCTGTTTGTAGGGAAGAAGGACGGCGGAATGCGCCCCTGCATGAACTATCAGAAGCTGAATGATATCACTGTGAAGAACCGCTATCCCATCCCCAACGCCAATGACCTTTGTGATGTACTAACTGGAGCACAGGTGTACTCAAAAATTGACCTAAGAGATGTGTTCAACCAAATCCAAATCAAAGAGGGCAAAGAATAAAAAACGGCGTTCAAGACCAGGTATGGACTCTACAAATACCTGGTGATGCCATTTGGACTATGCAACGCCCCCAGCACCTTCCAGCGCATGATAAACACAGTATTGGGTGAATACCTCAACCAGTTCTGTGTGGCCTACCTTGACAACATCCTCATCTACAGCAAGACCCACAAGGAACACCTGTGCCACCTGAACCTTATACTAGAAAAACTCTCCCAGGCAAACTTACATGCTTAGCTTAAAAAGTGTGAATTCTTTCAGTCTGAAGTTGAGTTCCTGGGATACGTTGTGAAGACCGGCGGGTTTGCCATGGCACAGGACAAAGTAGAAGCAGTAACATCTTGGCCGGTGCCCAAATGCAGGAAAGATGTGAGAAGTTTTTGGGCCTGGCAAATTATTGCAGGGATTTCATCCAAAAAATTTCTCTGATAACCTTACCCCTGACCCGCCTTTGCTCAGACAAGGTTTCCTTTGCTTGGACTGACAAGTGCACGTCAGCATTTGAGGCCCTGAAGCTTGCTTTCACCTCTGCCCCAGTCCTGGCCATGCCTGACCCATCCAAGCCATTTGTACTGAAAACCAACGCGTCCAACTTTGCGGTGGGTGGGGTCCTTCTTCAGGAAGGAGGGGATGGTATGCTATATCCTGTAGCATATTACTCCAAGAAGATGCTGCCTGCTAAAGGAAACTACCTGATCTATAACAAGGAGATGCTTGCAATAATGAAGACCCTGAAACATTGGCGCCGGTACCTATGTGGTGCCAAATTTCCAGTAAAAGTCTTAAACAACCACAAGAACTTGGTTTACTTCTTTAAACCCAGACAGCTAAACCAGAGGCAGGCCAGATGGGCCTTGGAACTGGCTGACTATACCTTGACCATTGACTACAAGCCTGGGAAGGTGAACGTGGTACCTGACGCCCTGAGTAGAAGAGCTGATCTGATTCCTTCCTCTACAGAAACTAAGGACCACAACACACATGTACTCCTCAACCCAGCCAGCCTAGGCATCCAACTGATGTACATGAAAATCATGGCCCGCAAACCTGACGTAATTGAGGCGCAGAAACAAGACAAATACTCAATGGACCTTATTGCTGACTTGACCTCAGATCCAGAAAGCCGCCACCACAAGAAAGGATTCTCACTGAAAGGATCCACCCTGCTATTACACAACTGGATCTATGTACCAGAAGGTGAAACAAGGACCAAAGTACTCATTGACTATCACAACTCAGAGATGGCCGGCCACCCTGGCAGACTCAAGACACTCCAAGGAATCAAGAAGAGATACGCTTGGCCCCAACTGGACAAAGATGTGGCCGCCTACATCAAAGACTGTGAGACATGTGGAAGAACCAAAACCTGTAGATCCAAACCTGAAGGCCTGCTAAGACTGCTAGACATACCTGCAGGGCCCTGGCAGTCCGTTTCAATGGACTATATTGTAGAACTGCCCCCCTCCAATGTGTTTAACGCCATCCTGGTCATGGTAGATAGGTTTACTAAGATGTCCTATTTTGTCCCTACCACCACTCACTGCACCGCCGCAGAGACAGCTAGACATTTCCATGACCGTATCCTAACTCAACACGGCACTCTGTCGGAAATCATCACTGATAGAGGACCACAATTCACCTCCAAATACTGGACTTGGGTGATGAAGGACTTGGGGGTAAAGTGCTGTGTATCAACCTCCTACCACCCACAGACCAACAGCCAGACTGAACGTGTGAACCAAATACTTGAACAATACCTACAATGCTATGCCAACGCCAACCAGGATAACTGGGCCAAGATGCTACCCAAGGCACAGTATGCCTACAACAGTAAAGACCACGCCTCCATGGGAATGTCCCCCTTCAAAGCCAATTATGGATTTGACCCATCTTGGGATCCCAGTATTGGCAGTAAGGAAATAAACCCGTCAGGACAAACCTGGATTGAACAGATACACGACACCCAACAAACCTGTCTTAAGAATCTGACCCGCGCTGTCCAGACTTATAAGGCTTTTGCTGACAAAAAGAGAATTCCTGGGAAACCATTGAAGGTAGGGGACAAAGTCTATCTGGACTCTTGAAACGTGCCTCTGACTGTTCCCTGTCAGAAGTTAGCCCACAGAAGAAGTGACCCCTACAAGATCACCAAACTTGTGGGTGAAGTAGCATTTGAACTGGAATTACCCCCCTCGTGGAAGATACACAACATCTTCCACCGCGCGCTTCTATTCAAGAAAGAGGGGAACTCACTCCCCCACCAGAAACTCAAGACTGAACCCCCTCCCATCCAAGTAGGACGCTCTGAAGAATACAAAGTTGAATATATTCATGGAGACTGTACCCACTATAAAACCCTCCAGTACTACGTCAAGTGGAAGGGATACCCATCTGAGGAAAGCACCTGGGAGCCATTAAGCAACCTACCCAACGCCCAACTAGCAATCCAACAATACCTTGAGAAGAAGGCCAGAAAAGAAGGGACCCCTGGGAAGGAAGGGGATGATGTCATGAATGATATTTCAATACTTGTATTGAAAACCCAAGAGTTAAACCCCGGTTCCCAGAAGGCAGATCCAACCTTCCAGACCAGTCCAGGACCCGCCAATCTGTTAAGAGATGGGCTCAAATTGGTGAATTACTCCACATTCCGCTGGCTTACTACAAAGGACCCTCCAAAGATCACTTGAGTCACACAAAGTGGATGGGGGACCGCCCGCTTGTTAAATTGCATACCTGAGTTGAAAAGTTACTCTGAGAGCCGCCAGTCTCCCAAGGACAATTCCCCAAATGGTCATCAGATTGATGCTAACCTGGAGCCACCGAAGACCCAAACCTACGCAGCAATTACAGCTTGCCTTAAAGAGGTTAAAACAAACCCTATTCTCAACTCTGCCAACAACCTGCCAGCATGCCGCCCAGAAGAGGTAGTACAATTGGATTACTCAGGTGACATAGTGAACAGTGGCGGCAAAACAAAGCATTGCCTTTCCAATTTACCAGATCAGGCACAACCTGGATCTGCCGCCCTTGGGACCCCCAGATAAGACCCACGTCCCGCCAGCACCTTGTCTGCAAACCTGAATCCTGCAAAAATTGAAGGAGCAAAACCCATGGTATAAAAACCCCGTTGGTATGGTGAAGACCACATTGTCATTTTCAATAATAAAGTTTTATGAACCTTTGGTTCAAACAAATCTTACCCTATCTTGTCTTAGTGATCTTCCATCTTAATTCCAGTCAAGTAGACCACCAGGCCGCCGCCCTCTCCCAAGACCAACCTGCCAAATTGCCCCAGGCATTATACCGTCCCCTGGGAGCCCCCTTTGGACCTGTGCATTTTACTGAATACCCCCCCCCCCAACCCAGCCTATTCAGAGTACAACTTGGAAACCATCCTCATTGCCAAACCTTTGGCAAGGACTAGAAGTACCAAGTACATAGGACGCAAAGGAAAGAGGGTCAAGATCCCGCCCTTACTGTTCAAAGACAAGTACAATTACCTGCCTGCCTACTTTGTTCCTATGACTTCTCCTTTAACACCACAACCAGACCGCCCGTTGGAACCCACCACCACAGCCAAGACCACCTCTACCCAACTGTTTGGAGTACTCTACATTACTTTGACATGATTGGTATATTTCATGGTCCCCAACTCCGGACCTTGGTCCTTACTTGGGCAATATGTATCTTATATTATCAAGTTAGCACTCATTCTATGGTGGGCCCTACCCGCCGGCTTGGCCGTACCTCACCCTGAGCTGCCCAAGGCCTCTACCTACAACTGGATTCCTGACAATAAGTCTAAAGTATTATCCAATAAAATATGCTTCTTCTCTTCTTAATTCCATATTCAAAGCTTGCCCAAAAGGCGCTCCTTATCAATGGTTTTGTTAGTTAGGTCAAAACCGCAGGCTTGACCCGCCAGAAAGGTTCTAACCAAGCAGGTTTGTGACCCGCAATCCAATTAACCGGTCACTCAAAGCCAGACTAAGAAGTCAACTCAAATTACCAAATCCAGCAACATGAACAGATGATGATCCTTTACAGTAGATACCTTGTTTTGGCGCTTGACTCATTACCAGGATCAAGCCACCCCCTTTTTCCCTCCAGCTGTGTGGCTACCAATCTTGTCCCTTTATCCTTGATTCACATGAACTATATAATTAATATCTCACAATAAAGATTTTTATCTATCTTCTAAATATTTTTCCTTGTGTAACTCTGCTAAAACAGCACAGTTACAACAGTTAGTTTTTACTAACTGACAAAACTAAGGCAAGAATGATCAAGTCAATCTTGGAGACTAGGTGTCTCAATCCAATTGATTAGAAGGGAAGGTTAATTAATATATATACCCTTGAATATGATTAATGGGGAGTTTGCCATAAGGCTAAAATAGACTTCACTATGCGTTGAGAATTCCTGGTTATTCAATGATGGTTTGAGTTAAGAATTATATACATAAAATAGATGACTTGAACCAGTATAAAATTAGAGATTATCTGCTGTTGTGAATGCTGCCATTCACCATGTTTTGATTTTGCCTTTGTTGGGCTTTTTCAAGGACAAAACTCTTTATTTTGCTTTTGCCCTTTGAAATGAGGCTGGCTCCAAATTAGGAAATACAATTGTTCAGTTTCCTGATCCTGCAGCAACTCACTTGCCCCACTCATGCTTGTGGCAAGTGATCCTACTGTCCTGGTAGTGTTTTGTGGTATTGTCAACCACTATATATTAAATTTATTATTTTCAAATAAAATTAAGTTCTATTCACATTTATGTCTTTGTGTCTCAACATACTTTGAGCCTCTCTAGCCATGTCTAGCAGATATTATTCATTCAGGGCCAAAAGGTAATTGCATAGCCTTCCCTGCCATTCTAACCAAGACTTAGTACAAAGCCAATCATAAGGTTAGGATTTCCTGTTGTGACTCTGTGCTGCGCCTCAGACCACAACAAAAATGGTGCTCACTACAGGGGCTGTAAGCCCCTCCGTTACCCCCTTTGCAACTACATTTTAAGGACCTTTGCCTCCGCCCATACAAGAGCCAACTTTGCCTGAAATTACCAGTCCTCTTATTTAGGAAGACATCACCAACCCACCTAATCCTACTATGCGGAACATTGGGAGTGGTCCCCGCCTAGTGGCCTAACCTTTGGGTACCCCTGACTTGGAACAAGTCATGGCAGTAGCCCTTGAGATAGCCTGTGATGGGGCCATCCTTTGCCTCCAGCTTCAGTTCAATTGAGCAGAATACTACAAACTGATTGTAGCACCACAATTTCTACAGCATCTCCTCTTAGCGGCTGGCTCTGCTGAACATTTATTGTCCTCCTTTGTACAACCTGCCTTAGCCCATCATCAAATGGTATTAGGGCTCCACATTCAGGAGATTTCATTGCTGCAAACCAATGTCACTCATCACTGGGATCAGTTTGCGGCCTACCAGCAGTGGATCCACTCACTTTTTTCCTTAGTATCTGACAATCAGCACAACTCTGTCACCTCCCAATCTTGCTTGGTCACCTCCATTGAAAGAATGCGCCAATTAATCCCCAAGTATTTCAGAGAGCAACTTCATGAGTTCCACCAACTGGAACAGCCCTGGTGTGTCCAAGTAGACTCTACTTTAAATGCCTATCTCACCAACTTCAAACAACTTGTGCAACAACTCAATAAGCTCAGTGTGTATCTCTTTGATCAATTACAGCAAGTAGCAGTCCATGCTACAAAGGGCCTCTGCAAACTTGGCGAGGACTTTGATCACAAAAGGGCTGCTACTGCCTCTATCATTGCCAAACTCCAGACTCAAGTAAATGAACTGTCTGCCTCTAAAGCAGATGCCCCGCCTTCTCTTCCATCCAATGAGTTAGCAGATAGAGAACAGAGGCTCTGGGATATCATTTGAGATTTAAGAACATCTACCTGTAGTCAGGATTTCCCCCCAAAGCCCCTCAGTCTGACCCTCAAGTGCTTGCTCTGGTGGCTCAGGTTGCTGAACTACAACAAGAGGTTGCTACTTTGCGTGAGGCGTTGGAATCTGTTGTTAGTCCACCTGAAGTTGTGGGCTAAAGTAGTTGTTGCCCTGGCTTGTCAGAAGCCCTCACATTCATTGTGCTAGAGATTTGATAGCTCTAGCCAATGAAGTAGACCTCCTGAAGCAAGATTACTCTGAGCTTGATAAAGACATACAAGAACTAAGTGAAGTGATCAATTCAGTAAATGACTGGTTTGCCCCTTGCCTTTTGGTAGGCCTGTCTCTTACTTCCCAACTGGCTAAGCTCTCCACAGTAGTAACAACCCAAGGCCAACTTCTAGATGTTACTGAGCAGTAGACCACTCTAGCTAATGATACAGGTGCCCGCGTATAAATGTACTCAATAGCAACAATGATGGCCCAACTCCTGAAGCACACTTCAAACCTATCTTTAAGAAAGTCTTTGACCCCAAAACTTCTACCATTGCAGCTTTACTAACTATTTAAAAAAACTCTCATGAGAAAGGGCTCAGATGAGGTTAAGAAGGAACACATTCTGACCTGTCTACACCCGGCCTGCCAAGAGGTAGTAGTGCCAGAGCTGCCCACCATTAAAACCTGGGAAGATATGAAGCAACTGCTGATTGATGAATTTGGTGGTGACCTTATTTTGGAAGTGAAGAAGAACGCCTTCATGCACATTGCTTTCAAGCCAAAGGAGACCCTAGCTGAACTTGCAGATAGATTCTACATAGAAGGACAACAACTGATCACAAGCTGCCAGTTGACCGCACATGAAGCATACATGGCTTGCGCTCAAGCTCTCAAGGTTAACCAGCTCCTATGTCTTCACTTCAAGGCCCATAAAGCCATACTTTCTTACATGAAGAGCATAAAGGCACTGTTGCAGGATATGCATCTTGCCCATTATGGGGCAGTTGTGCAGGAGAATTGTGCTGCTTCTACCTCTGGTTTGTCTTCACATGGTCTGCATATCCTTACCATGAACTTGCATAATCCTCCTCAACAACAGGGTTGCCATAACTGTGGACAGATAGGTCATCATTCCCAAGTCTGAACAAATCCTCAAGTTGAAGGAGCTGATCCCAAGGAACAGGCAGGAAAAGAACAGTCAACCTAGAGGCAGAGACACTCTTGGTTGACAATTCTTCCCAGTCTCCTCCAATTCCCCCCTCCATTGCTGACTCTGAGCCTGCTGACGCTGAGGCTCCTCCCATTCTGCTGCTATTCCACGACATATCTGATGACTCTGACATGAATGATTCTGATATAAAATATCCCAACGCCTATGGGTATTCCGTCCTGGCTGTCTCTGAAACTATTGCAGTCCCTTATAAACTATGTTCTGGGAAAACTAATACAACCACCCAGCCTCTGCTTGAAGCCAAAGAGGTTGTCTCTTGCCCTTATCTTACCCAAGCCAAGAGATCTCCTGTGCTTGTTGAATCTTCCAAAGAAGCTGCTGAGGTTGCTGACGCTGTGTTCAAGAACGTCTCCGTCTTGCTCCCTCTCCAGACAGTCCATAAGGAGTTCCTGGGGCCTAAGATGCATGGTTGAAAAATAACGCAAAGAACTAGCAGAAGCCCAAGATATTCTGGCTATCCTCCCTTTCTTTGGTTGTATCACCGCTTGTGTTGAAATATCCATCCAAAAGATGAAAATTAAGACTGTCTTAGACACAAGGTCTCCTGTTAATTTTGTCTCCTTGAAGCTTGTCAAGAAGCTTAATCTTGCCCCTGACCTTAATTATCATCAGTTGTATGGTACAGCTGGGCTACCCATGACTTGCACCATAGGAGCATATTCTGCTCTCTTCATGCGGCTTGGAAAGCATCTCTTAGCCACTTCTGCCATTGTCTTGGAGAATGAGAGCTACAATCTCCTAGTTGGTACCCAGTTCCTTAGGGAATATAATGGGATCATCAACTTAAAGGATGGCTACCTCTCTATCTTAGGGTACAAAGTCCCTTTGATCTTTGAGGAGCCTATCAAAGTTCCCAGAAAGCGCCTCAAGATGTGTTCCTTAGAATATCCCACTGGTGTTTTCACTCTAAAATATTGCACCCACTCCTCCAACATGAAGTGCCCTCTCATGGCTTGTCCTGCATCTGAGGGGATTCCTCTCCTGGCCACTTCTGCTGTGACTATTCCCCCTGGGTTGCAGGCTATCCTAGACTCCCAAATATTGTATGAGCTGCCCAAGTGTATGTTCCTAGAGTTGTACTCTCCTCCCTTGCTAGGACACAACAAATCCTATCTCTGCCCAGGAATCTTGGATGTCTCTCATAAAAACCATGTTCAACTGCTGGACGCCAACTTTACTGCTCTCCCCATACATGTGTCTAGAGGGCAGGTTGTTGGCTATGGCAGCTTGTTGAATGCTCCTGACGTCCTATCACTACATCTCTTTGGTAAGTTCCAGGACTTTAACTGACCTGAGGATGAGCCACAAGTCCTATCATTGTTCACAGCCCAAGACTTCCCGCAGCTATCTCTGGTTCAACATAAAGAGGTGCTTGACCTTCTGGATCAGTTTTCAGATACCTTTGCTAAGGATAGCACAGATTATGGGTTAGCCAAAGGCGTCATTCACCAGATTGATACTGAAGATGCTCCCCCTTCTGCGCTAAACCACATTGCTGCAATCACGTGGAGGACGCTCAGGTGTCTAAAGAGCTCAAACAACTGTTAGTTTCTGGGCTACTGGCCCCTTCCAAAAGTCCTTGGGCTTCCCCCTTACTCATCTTGAAGAAGAAGGATGGAGGTTATTGATTGCAATAGACTATTGACAATTGAACTCTTTAACCAAGAAGGACTCTTACCCCTTGCTGTGTATTGATGATGCTCTCTGCTTTCTTGGAGGCTCTAAGTTCTTCTCTGCAATAGATCTAGCACCTGGGTACTGGCAAGTTGACCTTTTTCCCAAGGGTTGACAAAAGGCCGCACTAATTATATATTAAGGGCTGTTTGAGCCTACACATATGCCACAGGGACTCTGCAATGCCCCAGCCATCTTCCAACAAGCCATGGACTTCATCCTCTGCAACTTGAAACTTTCATGTGTCCTAGTATATTTGAATGATATAACAGATTTTTATGTGCTACCTTTACCAATCACCTGGCTCATCTCAAAGAAGTATTCATAAAGATTCAAGAGGCTGGCCTGGATCTGAAACCATCTAAGTGTGCTTTCTTCAAAGAGTGTCTTGAATTCCTGGGCCATGAGGTGACCCAGACAGGGATTTGTCCAATGACAAGAAAGTTGAGGCCATTGACAAAATGCTTCCGCCCACCAACCTGCAAGAAGTCCAAGTCTTTCTTGGCACAATGGGATACTATAGACAGTTCATCCATGATTTTGCTGACACTAGTGAACCCTTGGTCCAGCTGCTGTTAACGTTTGTCAGGGACCCAATCTCAGGCAGCCGGCCCGCTGGTTTTGGAGGTAACTTGGGCCGGGTTTTTTGCGGGCAGGGACCACCACAAGAGAGGGGCTAACTTTAAGAGGTAAGAAGCAGACTTCTCCAACCAAGACTAAGGGTCGGCAGCCAGTACAATGGTGTCCACCACCCCAGTAGGGGTGATGTACAATATACCAAAAAGCTTGCTGGTATGGTCAGTTGGCAGATTGGGGGAAGAGGCTGGCATCAGATTTAGTGTTAGGGTGGTTCCATATAAACGTTGTAGGCTGGGAGGTAGTTGAATTTTCCTCTAAATAACTTGGGGGTAGAGAATATCCACAGGCCTTGGCAGTTGTATCTGACGGCGGATTGGATGCGGGCTAATGGGTCAAGTTCAATGATTTTCTCTGGTGTGTAATACTTATATTTGGGCTTTAATGGGTAATCAGTAATATGAACGGGCCCAAAAGGAGCACCAGGTGGACAGAAAACTACAGGCAGAGGGGCAGGAGGGCCGGGGGATCTCAAACTTAACTTATAGACGGCAAATACAAACTATGTTAATAGCTGTATGAGCCAAAGTAACATAGCCTTTATTCAAAAATGGCAATAAGTTTGGAGCATGGGGTCCTTTGGTATATATAGAACCCCACCTCCAAACTTAACATTTTCCATGGGTTCATCAGGGCATTGGGGAAAGCTGGCCGGGGAAATTGGGTACTTGGGTCTGAAAGCAGCAAAGTGGCGCTCGGCCCAGGAGTTCTTTCATTGGTCAAAAATCTCAATTTGGCTACCTGATTGTCTTGCTTTAGCGTCGTGGTCATGGGGCTGGGCCGCGGGCCTGTGCCTCTTTCCTGGATAGGCTCCTGATTGGTTGCTTGGGAGGACTTCAAACTCATGAAGCTTACATAGGCGCTATCTCTGCCTTCATTAGGTTATTTGAGAGGCTCCTCTTTGGGCACCACTATGGTTGGGCTGGTGTCAGTATTCTGGCTTCAGGAATTCACAGGAGCCTCAGCTTGCAGGGGTTTGATCCCCAAAAAATATGGGCAGGTGGCCCAACGGTCCATAGGCCTGGCAGCCCATAGGGATCCAGGGCCGGGGTTCAAATCCTGCTCCCGGGCCTGGGTTTCCAGAGGGGAAGAATTGCCAATCTTGACAACGTCCCTTTTTAATGGACTGCCAGTCAGCAGCAAGCCTTTGAAACCCCTAAGCAAAAACTCAAAGAGGCGCCAATCCTAGTGTATCCTGACTATGATAAGGAGTTCATCCTATACACTGACGCTAGCAATCTTTCTATTGGGGCTATTCTGGCCTAACTAGATGACGAGGGTGTGGATCACCCTGTAGCTTATACTTATTATGTCCTAAACAAGAATGAGAAGAATTACAGTGTCACAGAGTAAGAGTCTCTTGCTGTGTTGCATGCAGTCAAGCAGTTCTGCCATTACATGTATGGTACACATTTCACTGTGGTCACTGACCACACTTTGCTTAAATGGTTACAACAACTTAAGAAGCCAGAAGGGCTCCTAGCTAGGTGGGCCCTACGTCTGCAAGGTTACGACTTCCCTGTGCTCCATTGCCCTGGGATTCAACATCAGAACACTGATGGGCTATCCAGAATGCCCATCCTTGCTTTACATCCTGCAGAGGCTGACTGGTTGTACAAACTAATTGGATACCCTTTTTCTTGAGAAAGTGAGACAGAAGAGGTCCAACTGGCTTTTTCCAAGCTATCTGAAGGTACCCTCATACACAACAATCAACTCTTCAAGAAGGTACAAGATCAGTATCTGCCTTATGTACGGCCTAGTCTTTGCCTCTTGTTAGTGTCACAAGCTCATAAAGAGACTGGGCATGGAGGCATCACCAAGAATTTTGACTGGCTTCAGAAGAATTACTTCTGGGAAAACCTTTGCCTGCTAATCCCAGACGTCATAGCTAGTTGCCACAACTGCCAGCTGCAGAGGCCTTGAGCTGTTGCCCATGAGTTCATATTAGTTCCCCTTCAACATGCTTTTCATACTGTCAGCATTGACGCGGTAGGTCCTCTCCCCCACTCACGTTCTGGGTGTCACTTTACCCTGATTGCTGTTGATTATTTTAGCAAGTGGGTAGAAGCTTGCTCTACTAAGGACATCACCGCCAAGACAACTGCTGCCTTCCTGTTGCAAGACATTTTCTACCGCCATGGCTGCCCTCAAGTGTTGTTGTCTAACAATGTGACTAAATTCAACGCCAAGTTGATAACCTCTGTTCTTGAGACCTTGGGATCTCACCTTCTTTTCTCTGCCCCCTATAATCCTTCTACCAATGGGGCGGTTGAGCATGCAAATTTGACTCTGGTTTAGATCATGAGGAAACTCACTTATTCTTACCCTGCCAACTGGGACCTATACTTACCTGCTGCTCTCTTTGCTTATTTTCTTAGCAAACATTGTGTCACCGGGTATTTTCCCTTTGCTATGCTGTATGGGCGTGAGGCTACCACTCTGTTGCTCCTGGGGCCCCCTACTCTCCTCTGATAAGGCTATGAGCCCTGACAACCATATCAAAGATCTATTCAACTGCATAATTGACATACAGGATACTGCCTACACATCTGCCTATAAGACCAAGCTGCTTGAGCTTCCCCTGACAATGCTGGTAGATATTCCTGCCTGAGTTCAAAATTAGGGACCACATTCTGTATTATCAACACAGAGTAGGAGGACAGGTTTATAATCTAGACTTGTTGTGGATAGGGCCCTTGGAAGTGACCTTCAAGCAAGGGTCCAAGTACACTGTGAAACTCCTCTCTAGTGGTTGTTTGTTTGCCCAAGTGCATGTCAAGTTCCTCCACAATTATCACCCCCTAAGGCCAATCTAGAGGGGGACAATGTTGTAAATGCCGCCATTCACCATGTTTCAATTTCATCTTTGTTAGGTTATTTTGAGGACAAATCTATTTCTTTTGCTTCCGCCTTTGAAATGAGACTGGCTCCAAATTGGGAAATACAATTGTTCAGTTTCCTGATCCTGCACAACTCACTTGCTCCACTCATGCTTGTGGCAAGTGATCCTACCGTCCTGGTAGTGTATTGTGGTATTGTCAACCACTATATATTTCATTTCCTATTTTCCAATAAAATTAAGTTATATTCACATTTTTGAGTTTGTGTCTCCACGTACTTTGGCATCTCTCTAGCCACGTCTAGTAGATATTATTCATTCAGGGCCACAGGGTAATTGTATAGCCTTCCCTGTCATTCTAACTGATACTTAGTACAAATCCAATCCTAAGGTTAGGATTTCCTGTTGTGACTCTGTACTGTACCTCAGATCACAACATCTGCCGTGTAACCAATGGTTTTTACTTTGTGGATGGTAATTATACGCCATATAAATAGATAATTATATGGCGTCTATTTGCTATCATTAATAGGTTGACAATAGTGATTATAAGGTGTTTAATTGATCAGATTTAATCACAATGGCTTTCAGTCTTTGGTGTGAATTAATTAACCACAAAGGTTAATTAATATAATTGATAAGGGTTCAATTAACGCAAGAAAAACGTCTAAATACAGGCAAGGGTTCCAGGATATTTAGAAATGATCAGCTGGTTCCCAGTTGGAACAAATATAGCTTGGATCTGAAATATAAAGATTCCACAGGGTTTTGGTGCCAGAAGCTTGGGATGCTTCAATCCCAAACAAGACATTCCACCAAAGGGAATCAAGTGATTCCAGAATAAACTAGACACATTCTCATTAATATATATAAAAGTGAGTCTGTCTGTCTATCTATCTGTCTGTCTGTAATGTCACCTCAAGTGGGCTCAAGCCGTAAGGGATTTGACTGAATTGATTTTTAGTTAAATTTGATTTTAAAAGTTGATTGTTAAGCCAAAAGCTCAATTTGGCTCATCCTTACATTCAATCCCTTACATGCATCTTTGAAAGTACTCGGGTTGAATTCAGTGGAGTGTGGTCTAAATCATGTTGAACTGAAATATAAGCCACTCAAACTTTAATAAATTTGTATTTGATTACGTGCATTTTAGATTAGTGGCTAACCCTATTCAACCATATCAAAGTGGCTTATCTTTCTAGATTACCCGACTCTAGAATGGGTGGATTAAAACTGGAAGAGAAGCAGCAATTGTTTTAGATTGTTTTATATGATTGGATGATTATGCTCTATGTTGAGGATTGAATCGATGACGAAAAGAGAGCATGGTCAATTTAAAGCAACACAGTTTAAATTATAAATATAAATATTAGTTTAAAGAAGGAGATGGTTGGCTTGGACATTTCGAAATTCTTATTCTTCAAGTGAGATAGTAGACCATTCCAATTCGATGCCACCTGATCCAAGTGGCTCCATATTGTTTCAGAGTAGACCTTGCTTGGCATAGCTTCATCCCAAAAGAACATCAGTGGAGTAAACTAACTATGATAAAATTATGTTTCCATATGATGATTTTCATGAAATTTAGAGGACATAGATCAATTTTTCAGACAATTCCGATCACAATAGTACCAAGCATGATAGCTCTAACTGCTCTAGATGCTGAGATATAGTTAAGTGCTTGAATGGGGTCACGTCATAATCAAAGGCTCAGGCTCAATTTGAAATTATCTAAATTTACTTTTAATGCACACTAAAAAACTAAAATCAAGGGATCTCAGTGAATGCTAAGCCAATTTTGATGTCCAATAGCTTATTTTAAAGCTGCAGATCAGCTCTACATTGTGAATGGATTTAAAAAAGCAAATACTAAATTTTAAAATAATTAGTTTATCTTTACTAAACTTAAAAGTGATACTATACTTATTTAGGTTTAGTTTTATTTATACTTGGAATATACAATTTTAATTTTAAATTTAAATAAATATAATTGAAACTACATTTTAATAAAGCAATTAAATAAATTTTAATTAAATACATGATAAGTACTCCAAGCCTAAAAACACAATAAAATATATTTAATTGATTTATTAAATTCAACTTTAATTCTGTCCTTGGACGGGGCAACCACCTAGTAGGTTGAGAAGTGTGAATATTTTTTAGGTAAAGATCTGGTTTTGGAATACATAGATTCCACTAGTATTTGATGCCAGAAGCTTGGTAAGTTCCATGCCAAATTAATACATTGAAATAAAAGGTATCATGTGATTCCTTTTTATTGTAGGTACATTCTCATAGATTTAGAAATGCAGGGATCTTTTAAGGTTGTTGAGGGTCTGGATGTACAAGTATTCCAGCTATTGCCATCACACCTAACATCCAGTCATTGTCTGATTTGGTGCCTTTCCAATATACCATTCAACATACCAGAAATGGCAACAAACCAATATCACATGACTGTCCAGGTATCCAGCAACTCAAACTCATCCAGCACATGACCAGCCCCTGGGTTTATTCCAACTAATATCCCTGCCACAGTAAAATCTATATAAGTCTAAAGTATCATCCAATAAAATATACTTCTTCTCTTCATACCTTTATATTTGAAGCTTCCCCAAAAGGCGCTCCTTATCACTGGTAGCACTACAGTTTTTGATCACGCCAATGAAAGAGAAAATGACTAACAGAACCCACCCACCTTTGCCCACGTACTCAACCAGGCCACATCCCAGGAGACCTGGAAAACATACTTCTGCGCCCACAACATTGACAAAGATATACCTAGTGAATGCACCATTTTTGAAGGTCTGGTCATGCCCAAAGCATGTGCCAAGATAATTCAATACAGTTTCTCTCTTCAACCACAAACAAACACCTATCACAAGTGAAGTTACCAACACCAAATACATTGGTATCAACAAGTTCTTTGGTAAAAACAAAGAAAACATCATCAACTGGCTAGACCACACAGCCACTAAACTCCGCGCCAGCCGCATCCCTCATGAGAAATGGGTCCAGGAAGCCAGCAAGCACATATACGAGGTCACAGCTAACTGGTTTGCCACCTGGGTTGGCTCAAAAACCAAGACCAGCTTGACAACTGGGAAGAGTTCAAAGCCAACATCACTCGCAATTTCTGTGTCACTAAATCTCTCCAAGATATTATAATACAGCTCAGTGATCTTCCTCAGAAGACCACTATCACATCCTACGCCAATGAATTTGAGGAAATATGTTGCAAAATCCAAACCCCGGCATAAGCTGACAACGTACACACTGGAGCTCATTCATCAATAGAATGAAACCCTCTGTTGCTGCCCTCATCCGCCCAGAGGCTAACACCTTCATGCTTGCGCTCATTGCTGAAGCCAAGCGTGCAGAAAAACGCGCTAACATGGAATATGCTGCATGCAACGGCAACCGCTCCTCAAACAGCAATGGCAGAGAAAACTCCAATGGCTTTAAACACCAGAACACCAACCATAAGAACAGCAACTCCAATTGTAACAATGGCAATTGTAGCCAAAGCACAAACCGCTCCTGTCCCAAGAAAGAGGACACTGCCAAAGTTAATAAAGCTGAAGTAGCAATCTGCTATGAATCTGACCCCACATTCTCTGACCTCAAAGGTCTCAAAACAGAGGAACAGGGAAAAGAGGAGGGGAACAAGCTTAAGTGCCCCTGTCTTCCCCCAACTTGACAAGAAGAAGTACCAAGGCACAAACTTTGCTTCTTGCATCCCCTGTGTCCCACAATCCTCCATTTTTAAGAACATAAAAATTAAAGATTGCTCACAACTTCTTGTCCATTCATGCACTTACAAATCTCATACACATAAAATTTTATTCACCTCTGGTGCAAAACACACTATGGTTAGAAAACCTTTTGTAACCAAGTACAAAATACCAGTTGTCAAATCCAACTTCAAAGACGCTAGAATGGCAGACAAATCAAAAGGTCTACTTGAAGGCAAAACAACTCCCTTCAGAATTGACCTCCAAGGCATACAAACGTCTACTAAGGACTTGTCATGAACAACATAAACTACAACATTGTAGCAGGCATGGACTGGTTCACCCGAGTGAATCTCAGCCTATATTAAAAAACAAAAACTATGACAATAAAACACAATGGAGTCAATTTCAACATCCTCAAAGAACCCAATGACCTAATTCTAAGAGATACAGTATTTGTCCAAGTCATAAATCAAGATGACTCTGAACACCTAACCAAAGACAGTATCCTCCACATAATGAGATACTCTGAATTTAATAATATACAAACACAAAAGATCCAATGCCCAGAACTTGCAGCACTCCTAAATGAATATTCTCATGTATTCAAGGAAGAACTCACAGAGTTACCCCCCCATACAAAAGGTCAAACATGGCATTGACTTATGCAAAGCCATGCCCAAATCTTCACCCCTCTACAGACTCTCCCCCATGGAAACCCAAACACTTAAAGCCCACATCAAGGACAACCTAGCCAAAGGATTCATTTGCCCGTCTGAATCCCCGTGGGCCAGCGGTTTTCTTTATAAAGAAGAAAGAAGGATCCCTTTGCTTAGTTACTGACTACAGAGCACTAAACGCAAGTACAGTAAAAAATAAATACCCACTTCCCCTCATATAAGACCTATTTGCAAGGCTCTCTGGAGAAATTTTTTTCTCAAAAATTGACCTTACATCTGGTTATAACCAAGTTGAAGTCAAAGAGAAAGACATACCAAAGGCCGTGTTCTGCACGCAATTTGGGTTGTTTGAATGTAAAGTAATGAACTTCGGGATGACCAACACTCTAGCAACGTTTGTCACCATGATGAACCAAGCGCTAAACAATCTCTCAAACACATTATGTTAACTCAACAACATAATCATATTTTAAAAAAAGAAAAGAGGAACACCTCATGCATTTCCGCAAGACACTTGATCAACTAGCAAAGCACAAACTATACGCTAAGCCTAGTAAGTGCCAATTTATGGAAAAGGAAATTTTGTTCCTGGACCACATTGTCTCTGATGGTGGCATTAAAGCAGACCCAGATAAAATAAAAGCCATAAATAACATGCAACACCCCACCTCTGTGAAACAAGTTAGATGCTTTCTTGGTATGGTAGCTTACCTAAGAAAATACATCAAAGACTGCAGAAAGCTCCCACACCAATCAATGACCTAACCAAAGGTAATGGCAAAAAGAAATTCATTGGGACTCCATAATGTGACAATAATTTCCAACTATTGAAACAAGCTTTGATTAAAGCACCAATCTTGCAATACCCTAATAACAATGGGTGCTACAAGCTTGAGTCAGACGCTAGTGACACCGCCATTGGCG
The DNA here is from genome assembly GCA_014839935.2 of Entomophthora muscae. Taxonomy (NCBI): domain Eukaryota; kingdom Fungi; phylum Entomophthoromycota; class Entomophthoromycetes; order Entomophthorales; family Entomophthoraceae; genus Entomophthora; species Entomophthora muscae. The sequence goes on from QTSX02005769.1 coordinate 27,376, forward strand.
CAGTCCTACGCATCTGCCAGCCAGGGCAGCAAGATTTCCTGCCAGTATGTTATAAAAGCAGAAAACTGACCAACACTGAGTAGAGATACCAAATACACAATAAAGAAAGACTAGCAATATATCACACATGCAAGAAATGGAGATGTTATCTAGAAGGAAATTTAAACGTTTGAGTACTAACTGACCATAAATCCTTAATATATTTCAAAGCTCAGAACATACTTGCACGGCAACAAGTCAAATGAATGTCCCTGCTGGGACAGCTTAATTTAGACATCCAATACAAAAAAGGGACAGAGCTGGTTGCAGCTGATGCTCTCTCTAGACTATGTCAGCCTAGAGAGGATCACCCTGACCACCTGGACCCTGACTGGCCAAACCTGTACAACACTGAGTATAAAACCAAAGGGAAAGGCCCCTCAACACATCAACTGACCCATGCTACATTAGTAAGGAACAAAAAGCACTTCCATGTATCAAATGGCACTGTATACCAAATCATTAACACAAACATGTCCTTACATCCCACTTGCACAAAAATTTGACACCATATTAAGACATCACTGCCTACTAGGACATACAAAGGCTAACAACCTATACCTCACATTAAAAGAGATAATATGGTGGCCCAACCTCAAACAGGATATAGTTGATGTTCTGAAAAAGTGCACAGTGTGCAAGAAATACACCAGCACAAAGGCTCCCCAGCCAACGGTCAACCCATTACTGGACCCTTAACCATTCAAGGTTTGGGGCTAGACGTAGTGGGCCCCTTCCCAGAAACAAAAACAAACCAATGTTTATTAATTTTAGCTATCAACTTTGCCACACGCTGGCCCATCTGCTGGGCAACAAAGGACCATAAAGCAGAAATCATCAACCAATTCATTAACAAAGCAATCATAGCCAACTACAGTACTCCAGACTACATCACATTTGATGGAGCAACCAAGTTATCAGGTCACATAGTAAACAGCAACTTAAAATCCAAAAACATTAAATACTCCACAACCTCTCCATACAGGCCACAAGCCAACGGCAGAGTAGAACGCCTCAACAGAAGCCTTATCAGGACCCTAGAGAAAATAATGGATGGCAAAGCCAAAGACACATGGCCACTATATGTGAAACATGCATTACTAGTATCCCAAGTCTGCACCAATCAAGGAACAGGCTATTCACTGTTTGAGATAACCTTTGGATACAAACCAGAAATAATTACCCGCAACAAGCAGCCAAACATAAAGATCCCCCGGGGAAACCCCCCACAGTAGAACAAGTACCAAATCTACAATACATACGCCTCAAAGCTAAAATAGCAGAAATAAAGAGGCTCAAAACACAAAAGGTAACCTCCACAGAGGAACCACTTCCCATCAACTCACCTGTCTGGGTTCTAGCTAGCAACAGAAAGAAACTAGACTCAGTACACTGGGGACCAGGAAGAATCATCAAGTACAGACCAGATCACAACACCTATTTAGTAAAATGCCAAGGTGCCAAAACCCCAATTGTCAAGAAATATCACAGAACCCATCTCCGCCTCAGTAAAGGAGAACACTTGACCAGACTGGTTCCAACTAGTAAACAGCTCCAGGAGCATCTGGCAGCAGCTGTGAAAACAAAGCCCCCTCCTGATGCACCAGAGTAACCCCTTAAGGGGGGTGTCAAGGGTCTGAATGTACAAGCATTCTGGCTACCACCAACCTACTTAACATCCAGCCATTGCCAAATTTGGTCCCCTTCCAATATACTGTTTGACATATCAAGAATGGTAACCAAGCAATATCACCTGACTGTCCAAGTATCCAGTGGCTCAAACCCATCCCACACATGACCAACCCCTAGGTTCAATCCAACTAAATCTCTGCCACAGTCAAGTCTATATAAGTCTAAAGTATTATCCAATAAAAGATGCTTCTCTTCTCTCCTAATTCCATATTTGAAGCTTCCTCAAAAGGCACTCCTTATCACTTGAATTTGAAATTTGAACTAGATATTTAAACCTAACCCTAATTAGCACAGCTCAAATCTTGGGCGCTAGAATTACATCTGACATCAAATTGCCTAATTAGAAAATCATATCTATATGTTTTGTCATTTGCTCAGCTTACAAATAATATCTCACTGCATTGGCAAACAAGTAAAAATCTGTTGTAATGCACTCTGAGTAGAATTTATATTGCTTGCATTTGAAAATTGAACGGGATATTTATATTGGTTTACAATAGAACTAATATTGCTTGCATTTTAAAATTGACCTAGCTATCTATACCTAACCCTAATTAGCACAGCTTAAATCTCGGGTGCTAGAATCATATCTAACACAGAATTGCCTAATTAGAAAATCATATCTATACATTTTGTCAAATCTCTAACTAAAAAATAGTTTCTCAATTCATTGGCAAACAAGTAAAAATCTGTTGTAATGCACTCTGAGTAAAATTTATATTGCTTGCATTTGAAATTTGAACTAGGTATTTAACCTAACATAATTAGTTAGCTGAAATTACAGAACACTGAAAATATAACTAACACAGAATTGCCTAATTAAGAAATCATATTTATCTGTTGATCATTATTTATTATATTAAGCCAAAGCGCCAGCTTAAGCATTTTAAAGCTTCCTAAGTTTTTTGTGTTACTTAAGTCATAAACTTATGTTTTTAAAACATTAATATAATGCTTATTTTACTGAAGAAAATTTTAAAAGCATAAGTATATAAATAATAAAAATAAATCTTATTTTTATTAACTGTATTTTTTGCTAAAACTCTTTTCTATTTTAGTAAGCTAAGAATCAAATATATGAGTTGCATGGGAGAGTAATAGCAGCCCCAAACCTATAATTGCTATTACCCTATCTTTGGCTCATATAAGTAATTCTTATTTATTTTCAGAAAAAAAGTTGTTAAATTTAAAAGACCATTTACCCTATGTGAAATATAAGTTTTTGTAATGTGTCTAACTTCATGAACATGCCCTACTAATTCTTTAGCAGTATCAGCTCTCTTTGTTTCTCTATCATCTGTTCAGAACTTTGCACAATATTTTATTTTGGAGTACTCCTTGACATTCTCAAATTTCAAAGGTGAAACATACAACTCATCATCTTTTATTAAATACAAAAGTTTAACATAAAAAGCTTTGACTTCAAGCCAGCTTTTTTTAGGCCTAGATTTTCTATCATAAATGTAAAAAAGGTTTTTTTGGGAAATATCTGAATTATTTACTAGTGAATCATATAAACCCTTTCTTTCTTTCTCTCTCTCAAAAACCATTTTGAGATCATTTATGTTTTTTATATACATCTCACTTTCTTTTGTTTAAATATTTTAGATAAAACACCAAAATGACCATCAACAATACTTTTGCCATGACACTCTAAAAATCTATTAAACTTATTTTTTTCTTTTATAATTCTAGATACCTCTTTAAAAAGATAAATAAGAATCCATAAGATCTGAAATGATTACCATTATCAGTCCAAACTTTTATATTTTTAATATTATTAAATTTATCCTTTTTAAGCAGACTTATCAAACACTGACCTGAAAAAAGAGTCATGAGATAAAATTTCAGATTAAAATTCATGATACTCATATTTAATTTCTCATTTTCTTTAAAAGCAATTGCAAATTATAATAAAGAAATAGGTGTTTTCTCATAAAAACAATTATTTGTCTCTATAGGACCCCTACCTATTTTAAAGTTTTTTATAGTTTATTACTATAATACATGAATTATCATCAAGATTATTTATATCACTAATATATCTTTGTTTTGATGCTTATAAACCTTTTCATGTAGTTTAATAGATTCTAAATTTTCTTTGATAGATTTTGGCAATGACAACTTCTTTATACTCAAATCCTTTTTTCTTCATTTCTAATGATTTTTTAAGTTGCAAATGTTACTGTCAGGAATATTCCTGACATAAATCAGATTTTGACTGAGGAAAAATGCTGGAAACAAGTAAAGGAATGTCCAAGCAAAGGGGTAAATTTGATAAGGAATTTCCCCCATTATTGGGGGAAAAGAAAAATCAATTTTTGGGAAAAACAGATTTTGGTGAAACCCAGAATATTTTATCATCCAGGCAGGCGCCCGCCGCTGCGCAGATGCCTGCCCCCTCTGCCAGCCTCCCATCAGCCTCCTGCTTGCCCAGCGGGCCCCTGATGCCCAGCCAGCCCCCTGCCAGCCACCCATGCACCCAGCCTGCCGCCTGCGGACCCGCTGCCAGTCTCCCACCCGCTCACCCCCCGCCTGCCACCCAGCCGCCAACCTGGGCCCTGTTGGCCACCCACTTGCCCACCCCTCCCCCAGCGGACCCGCTGCCAGCCCCCAGGCCACCCGCCCGCTCCCTGGGTCCCAGCCAACTGCCAGTTGCCCACCCAGGCCCCAGGGCCCACTCCCCATCCAATCAGAACCCACCATGCCAGCCAGCCAATCAGAAAAGTCCCTTATAACAAGGGAAAATTTTGAGAATAATTCTTGTGCTAAAGAAGAAGGGCAAATCCAAAATTCAAAAACCAATCCCAAAACTGAAACTTTAGAAGAAAGGCAAAATCTAGTTTCAAAAGCTAAAAATAACATAGCTCACAGCCAATGGAATCTGGTGGACTACAACCCTCACCTAGGCCTAGACTCCAGCCAAGCTGAACTCCCCAAATCAAAAATAGATTTGGCTAGTCCTAAGAGAAGTCACCACCACCTGACAGTGGGATACACTATCTAGAAAGATGCGATCTAGAAAATGTTATCTAGAAAACACCATCTAGAAAGACGCCATCTAGAAAATGTGTCCTAAAACGCCATCTATAAACCCTATGTCAAATTTCTGGCAGAACTGTGTCAAATAACTTAAAAATTAATAAAAACCCCAAAAAACCCAGAGTAGCAAGAAAAACATATGGCTAGACTCAAAATAATCCAAAGATTTCAAATCTGCAATAATAATGTGGGATCATCTAGTACCAAATTTAGTGTGCAAATCTCCAAAGTCAACACACCCCAAAACTGTGATATTTCCATATTGAAATTTTCTCCTATGTTTGTATCAATTTACTAAAAATTAAGTAAAAATTAAATGTTTGGAAGTAAAGTATTTAATGGGAGAGTAGCTTGATCAGGATTCAGTCCCAAAAGTCTTTGCAATGCCTTTAAGATGGGTAAGGCAGCCTTCTCCAGTGTAATAGGTCAAAAACTTCTTGTTACACTTGCAAACTTGACCTGCTGATCTGCATGCTTGGATAAAAAGCTTTGCTTTTGATGGCCTGAGGGTAAAGCTGGTCCCCATGGATATACCAGATCTTCAGCTTTTTGATAATCATAATGAATCTGGGCTTCTTTATCTTAACCAGGCAAGAAAATTTTGATTGTACCAAACTTCAAGTGAAGAGGTGGTCTTAGTTACACTGTCCTTAGCCTGATTATTACAGTTCCAGTTAATGGAGACACTACCATTGCATATATAAAATCATTAATGAAGCATTTTAAAGCTGAAAACCAAATATTACAGATCCTTTTATGATAAGGAATAAAATCAGTATATTAAAAGTGGTTTTTAATGGCTGTGTTACAGGGAGATAGTACTATCAAATGTGAGTTAATTTGAGTTGATATATTATATGTGGTCATAAATTAATAGCATGCTTTATTCCTAATTAATACGAGAAAGGCTTGGATTTATCACATAAAAAATAATTTATTATTTGATTCCAAATGCCATCTTTCTAGATGCTGTATTTCTAGATGGCATATTTTAGGGTATTTATTAAGTGCTTTAATATTCAAAAAATCTTATTTGGATAAAACTTTTTTATTTCAATTTGTGATAGCGTTTTCTAGATGCCGTTTTTCTAGATGGCGTATTAGAAACTAATATGTAAAAAATAACTATTTAACATTTTTTTTAATTTTTTTTTAATTTTTTTTAATTTTGCTAATGTAAATTCTGACCTTATTGCAAATTTTTTTCTAGATGGTGTCTTTCTAGATGGCGTTTTCTAGATGGCGTATTGCACCCACCTGACCACCTACCCAGAGGAAATTATTGGCCTCAAGCATAATTGTCTAAAACCTCAACAGATTGCCCAGGAACAAGGGTTTGGCCATCCTTTCAAAAACCCATTCCCAATTCCCTTGACCAAACTTCTGGGGTCTCCAGAACCCTGTTTTTACCCCCACTTGCAAAACTTTGCAAGTGGGGGAACACTATATATAAAGGATCCCCTCTCAGTAATAGCTTGTGCTATTATTGAGACTAATACCCTCAATAAAAGTGAAATTTCAACTTCAACAAAAGTTAACTTACAGATCAAGCCCCTGCCAAACCTCTAATCCAAGGAAGATGAATCACCTCATCTTCACAGCTGTACTCACAGCTTGCCTTGGGATTGGAGGCTACCAACAAGGTTCAGAGTTCTTTGGACCCTCCACAGAAGGACTAGGTTATGACCCATACTATGACCCTGGCCAACTGAACTCTTCAAACACTGGAACCTGGCTGCCCCTGGTATCCCCCCATTTGACACTCTCCATTGCCATTTATACATCCGCTTACTACATCCTCACCTACTTTGCTGGGAGTTTCAGACGTTTCAACATGCACACCAAGGTCTTCTGTTGGCTGATGACAGTGTATCCCATAATCACCGCCCTGACAGGTTTCCAGTTCACTAATTTGCTATCATACATACTCCAAGTGGTGCCCACCATTTCAGGGTATTACAGTTACACATATCAGTTTATTTTTTGCTTTATATTATATTATTAGAAATAAGCTTATAGTAAGTGGAAAGTGAAATAGAAATTTTATTTTTTTTATTTTCATATCTTCATAAATTTCTTTTCTTGTTTTTAATTATGAGTATTTTATTTTAGTTGAGTATTCACTCAATTCTTTTTGTAATTCTTCATAAATCAATCCAGGTGATTTTTTAGTGAATTGACTGGTTGGAAATGAATTTTTTAATATATGTTTTAAATATTTTTTATGTATTCTTTTTTTACTGAATCATTTTTTCCTTTTTTATTTTTTGAATTTAATGATGCTTTTTTAGCATTTTTTATTTTTTTAGAATATGAATACTCATTTTTTGTCTTTTCAAACCCACAATCCCAAAGCTCTTTCAAACTGTAGCTTGATGTAATCAATGCTCTTAGGGAAAAAAGGTGCTTGAAAGGAGATTCTGTCATCAATTTCTTTAGGTTGTTAAGGAAATCATCTGTCTTGAAATTTTGTATGACAGGTAAGAAGATACTTTTTCCAAACTCTGTTTTTAAAAAAGAAATGCTCAGCAAAGCTGTTAAGATCATTGACAGCAGTAAAAAGAAATGCTTTCTTAAGCATAGAGATTCTTTATCTCTTAGTAGAATCCCCCAGTTTCAGGTTTGACAATCCTTCCTCTCTGGAAACCCAGGCCTGAGAGCAGGAATTGAACCTCAACCCTAGCTTCCCTCAGACTGCCGGGCCTGTGGACCACAGGACTGCCTGCCTGCGCCTTTCTGGGATCAACCCCCTGCAAGCTGATACCAAGAATGTTGGCCCATGCAGTGAAACAGGCCAAACCAAGGAAATTATTGCACCAAATAAGAGACTAATCACAGTGCCTAATGAAGGTACTGAAGCAGCAACTATTAGCTTCATGAATTTGAATTATACACCAGTGGCCAATCAAGAGCCATCCCAGGAAAGAGGCATGGGCCCGCGGCCCAACCCCATGACCACAAATCTAAAGAAAGATAATTAGATAGCCAAATTGAGATTCTTGACCAATGAAAGAACTCCCGGGCCAAGTGCCATTTTGCTGCCTTTGGACCTGAGCACCCAGTTCCCCCAGGCCTGCCTTTCCCAATGCCCTGATGAACCTCCCATGAAAAATATTAAGTTTTGAGGTAGGGTGCTATATAGACTAAAGAACCCCACGCTACAAACTTATTGCCATTTTTGAATAAAGGTTATGTTATTTTGGCTTATACAGCTACTTCCTGTTTTTGTATTTGCCATCTACCAATTCAGTTCAAGGTCCTCTGGTCCTCTTTCCTCACCGCCTGCTGTTTTCCAACCTCCTGGTGCACCCTTTGGGACTGTTCACTTCACTGATTACCCCCTGAAGCCCAAATACAAGGACTATACCCCAGAAAAGATACTTGAACTTGATTCTTTGGACCACATACAATCCGCTGTTAGATACAACTATCAAGGCCTGTGGATATTCTCAACACCAAAATTATTTAGAGGAAAATTTAACTACCTTCCTGCATACAATATCCATATGGAACCACCTGTGACACTCAAACCTATGCCTGCTTCCTTGCCTGACCTCCCAACTGACCATACTGGCAAGCTTTTTGGAATTGTGTACATCACTCTCACAGGGATGATTGACACCATCATACCAGCCGCCAGCCTGTGGTCTTGGGTGGGAAAGTCTGTTTCCTATCTTTTTAAGGTAGTTCCTCTCTTGTGATGGGCCCTGCCTGCGAAAACACCAGCCCAAGTTACCACTGAAAATGATGGGCCAGCCGCCCAAGACCAGATCCCTGACATTATGGCAATCTTCTTAAAACCTGGTACCCTGAGCCCCAAGATGATGTTATTTCTTGGGGCATCTTGTATGTTTTTTTATTGATAATCACTTATTACACCTATAAGATGACTATGAACCTGATCTCTTTCATGTGGAAGAATGCAAACCCAAACAACCTAAAAAGAACTAATACTGCTGCCACTGATACCAATAAGGCCCCCTCCTCCCAAGTGTAGAATGTAATTGTAAACCAGTCCCTCACAAAGGTTGAGATGCCCCAGATGGGGAAGCTTACACTCAAGGAAGCCCAATGCGCTATGCCAGTCCTCTGCCTGCACTTCTAAACTAACACCCCCTCCTACACCAGTGACACTGAGAAGGTACTTGGGGTTGCTTCCATGCTCTCAGGAGACGCTCTGGAATGGTTTAGCAAGGCCAAAGCAGAAGACATAGAATTCTGCTTGAACTATGCCAAGTTTGAGGCTGAGTTAATGGCTACTGGGGAGAATCATGACACTAGATACTACACCCTGAACTCCTTGCTATAAATCTGACAAGGCTCCTGACCCATTTAAGTGTATATCAACAAATTTCTCAAACTGAAGACCCACACCCAACTCAAGGACAAATTAGCAGCCATCATATTCCAAAAGGGAGTGAACCCAGCCATGAAGGACCTATTGAAACACCACCTCCCACCCTTGGCTTGAAAGACCTGGTCTCCTTATGTAAGGGCCTCAGCATAAACCAATAAAGCACTGGTACTACCCAACACCGCCAGGCCCAAGCCCCCACACCTAACAGAGGGGGAATGACCCCTAAGAAACTTCAAAGACATTACAGAGAAGGACTCTGCTTCCATTGTCACAAAGCAGGGCACTTGACCAGAGCCTGTCCTAAGAAAAACCCTGCTCATATCTCTTTGGCCCAAATAAACACTACTTCCCAGTCTTACAAGTTCATCCTAGTACTGATTAATGTCAGAGGAACAATCCAAAAACTGAAGGCGTTCATTGACACTGGAGCAGATGAGAGCTTCATTGATGCTGACCTAGCCCAAGAAATAGGCCTGTCTGCATCTGAGAACTGCCTCCAGATCATCATGGGAAATAGCACAAAAGATATAGGGTACAAATGCAAACAAGAACTGCCTCTGGTTATAGGAAACATCATGTACCCATTATCTATCATCCTGTTGAAAGGCCTACCACACCCTCTCATCCTTAGGGATTCCTGGTCTGACAGGCATGGCCTCATCCTCAACTACTGGGATCAGAACGTCACCTTGGGTGATAAGGGAACCCGCAACACTGTACTCTTTTGCACCAACCCGGAGGAATTCACCAAAATGCTCATGACCATACAGACTGAACCTAGCGTGGGAGTCTTACCTGCTTCTCTAGGAAAGTAGACCCACATTTTCAGTGAAGAGGCGGCCACCTGTCTCCCCAAACACACAAAGTATGATCACACTATTGACCTCCTGCCTGGCACCAAACCCAAACATGGGCCCATCTATAGCTGCAACCACAAGGAGCAGCTGGCACTCAAGGCGTACATCAAAGACATGTCCAAGAAAGGCTTCATCTGTGTGTCTAAGAGCCCTTGTTTGTCACCAATGTTGTTTGTGGGCAAGAAGAATGGCAGCATGCGCCTGTGTGTTAACTACCAGAAGTTGAACAAGATAACTGTAAAGAATTGCTACCCCATACCTAATGACAACAACTTGTGTGATGTGCTGACAGGCGCTCAGGTGTACTCCAAGATTGACCTTTGAGACACTTTCAATCAAATCCAAATCAAATAAGGCAACAAGTACAAAACGGCGTTCAAGACCAGGTATAGACTCTAAAAATACCTGGTGATACCATTTGGACTATGCAACGCCCCCAGCACCTTCCAGCAAAATGATAAACACAGAACTGGTTGAGGTATTTGCCCAGTACTATGCTTGTGTGGCCTAACTTGACAAAATCCTCATCTACAGCAAGACCCACAAAGATCACCTGCTCCACCTAGATCTAATCCTGAACAAACTCTCTCAAGCCAACCTGCACGCAAAACTCAAGAAATGTGAATTCTTTCAACCAGAGGTGGAATTCCTGGGCTACGTAGTGAAAACCAGAGGATTTGTGATGGTCCAGGATAAGGTGGATGCCATGATCTCTTGGCCTATCCTCACGTGCCGGAAGGATGGCAGAAGTTTCCTGGGGTTAGCAAACTACTGCAGGAACTTTATAAAAAATTCCTCTATCACACTGCCACTGACCAGGCTCTGCTTGGACAAGGTCTAGTTTGTCTGGACCAATTATTGCACCTCAGCATTTGAGACCCTGAAGCAGGCCTTTACTTTTGCCCCTGTTCTTGTCATGCCTGACTTATCCAAACCTTTTGTGCTCAAAACTGACACATCTGATTTTGCAGTGAGCAGGGTACTTCTTCAGGAACGAGTCTCACAATATCCCCCATTTCCTCACTTTCTTTCCTTAATAAAGCCAAGTTAGTATAAAAAAGGGTACTTCTTCAGGAAGGAGGGGATGGTATGCTACACCCTGTAGCATATTACTCCAAGAAGATGCTGCCTGCGGAAGAAAACTACCCAATTTACAACAAAGAAATGCTAGCCATTATGAAGACCCTGAAACATTGGCGCTGGTACCTCTGTGGCGCTGAATTCCCAGTAAAGGTCCTGACAGACCACAAGAACTTGGTTTATTTCTTCAAACCACGCCAGCTTAACCAACAAAAAGCAAGATGAGCCTTAGAACTGGCCAACTACACCCTGACCATAGACTAAAAACCAGGAAAGGTGAACATAGTACCTAACGCCTAATAAAAAGGACTGATCTGGCACCCACCCACATAGAAACTTGCAACCACAACACTCAAGTTCTCTTGGACCCAGCTAGCCTAGGCATCTACTTGGAATTGATGAAGATCAGAGCCAGCAAACCAGAAGTACTTAAGGCCCAATCACTTGAAAAATTCACCAAAATCATGATCTCTAACCTTTCAAAATCCTCAGATAGCGCCCACTACTGAAAAGGCTACTCATTGAAATGAACAACACTAATGCTTCACAACAGAATTTTTGTACCAGAAGGAAGCATCAGGACCAACATCTTGAGAGATTATCAAAATTCCAAGATGGCTGGACACCCAGGGAGACTCAAGACCCTCCAGAACATCAGAAGGAACTTTGCTTGGCCAAAAATTTACCATGAAGTAAGCACACACCTGAAGGGATGTGAGACCTGCAGACGGACCAAGACTTGCAGAAACAAACCTAAAGGACTCCTAAGACCATTGAATATACCCCATAGACCCTGGAGATCTGTTTTCATGGACTACATTGTGGAACTTCCCCCATCCCTCTCCTTTAATGTAATCCTGGTCATGGTAGACTGCTTCACCAAGATGGCATACTTTGTACCAACTACCACCCATTGTACGGCAGCAGAGACAGCCCAACACTTCCATGACTGCATCTTCACTCAACACAAAACACCTGAGGAAATCATCACAGACAGAGGACCTCAATTCACGTCAAACTACTGGACACAGGTGATGAAAGACTTGGGAATCAAGCGATGTGTATCTACCTCCTACCACCCACAGACAGACGGCCAAACCAAAAGGGTGAACCAGATCCTTGAACTATACCTTCAATGCTATGCCAACACAAACCAGGAAAATTGGTCTAACATGCTTCCCATGGCCCAGTTTGCATAAAATAGTAAAGCCCACACCTCCACTGCAATGTCCCCGTTTAAAGCCAACTATGGGTTTGATCCCACCTGGGACCCCAAGATTGACAAGAAGAAAACTAACACCACCTGACATTCCTGGGTTGAACAGATCCATGACACACAAAAAACATGCTTGACCAACCTGAACTGTGCAGTGCAAACCTACAAAGCCTTCACCAACCACAAACAAACACCAGGACAAACCTTGCAAGTTGGGCATGAAGTATATCTGGACTCTCAGAATGTGCCCCTACATGTGCCCTGTAGGAAGCTAGCTCACAGAAGAAGTAGCCCCCACAAGATCATCAAACTAGTTAGAGAGGTTGCTTATAAACTAGACCTACCCCATCCTGGAAGATTCATGATGTATTTCACCAATCCCTGTTGTTTAAAAAGAATGAGAACTTGCTTCCCCACCAACGGCTAAAGACAAACCCCCCCACCCATCCAAACAGGCTGTGCTGAGGAATACAAAGTTGAATACATACATGGCAACAGAACCCACTAACAAAAACCTCAGCATTACATCAAGTGTAAAGGATAACCACTAGAAGAAAGTACTTGGGAACCGCTGAGAAACCTGACTAATGCCTAAGAAGCCGTCCAACTCTACCTGAACAAGAAGAATCAGAAGAGAGGGCTCCCAGGGAAAGAAGGGGATGGTTTCAGGGTTGACAATTCTTCCTCTCTAGAAACCCGGGCCCAGGAGCAGGAATCAAACCCCAACCCTAGTGTCCCTCAGACTGCCAGGCCTGTGGACTGCAGGACCGCACCTTTCTGGGATCAACCCCCCACAAGCTGATACCAAGAATGTTGGCCCATGCAGTGAAACAGGCCAAACCAAGGAAATTATTGAGCCAAATGAAAGACTAATCACAGTTCCTAATGGAGGTATTGAAGCGGCAACTATTAGCTTCATGAATTTGAAGTATACACCAGTGGCCAATCAAGAGCCATCCCAGGAAAGAGGCATGGGCCCGCGGCCCAACCCCATGACCATGACTCTAAAGCAAGATAATCAGGTAGCCAAATTGAGATTCTTGACCAATGAAAGAACTCCCGGGCCAAGTGCCATTTTGCTGCCTTTGGACCTGAGCACCCAGTTCCCCCAGGCCTGCCTTTCCCAATGCCCTGATGAACTCCCCATGAAAAATATTAAGTTTTGAGGTAGGGTGCTATATAGACCAAAGGACCCCATGCTCCAAACTTATTGCCATTTTTGAATAAAGGTTATGTTATTTTGGCTTATACAGCTACTGTCTTATTTTGTATTTACCATCTACCAATTCAGTTCAAGGTCCTCTGGCCCTCTTGCCCCACTGCCTGCTGTTTTCCAACCTCCTGGTGCACCCTTTGGGACTGTTCACTTCACTGATTACCCCCTGAAGCCCAAATACAAGGACTATACTCCAGAAAAGATACTTGAAATTGATCTTTTGGCCTGCATACAATCTGCTGTTAGATACAACTGTCAAGGCCTGTGGATATTCTCAACACCAAAATTATTTAGAGGAAAATTTAAATATCTTCCTTCTTACAAGATCCACATGAAACCACCTGTGACGCCCATGCCTATGCCCGCTTCCTCACCCAACCTCCTAACTGATCATACTGGCAAGCTCTTTGGAATTGTGTACATCACCCTCACAGGGGTGATTGACATCATCATACCAGCTGCCAGCCTGTGGTCTTGGGTGGGGAAGTCTGTTTCCTACCTTTTTTAAGTTATCTCCTCTCTTGTGGTGGGCTCTGCCCGCAAAAACACTGGCCCAAGTTACCCCTGAAAATGGCAGGCTGGCCGCCCAAGACTGGATCCCTGACACCCAGTGAGAAGAAGGGTATCATCTGAGGTGAAAAATTGATAGGCTTCATAATGATAGAGGTTGGGTTACTTGTCTTGGTTTAGGCAGTTTCTTGCTTAGAAATAGTTGTGTATTTATCAGAGAGGAGTAAAGGTATGGATTTTAAAGCAAATTTATGTAAAGTTGAGATATTTAAATACCATGTTAGCTGAGTTTTGCATTATAGGCATAAATCCCCAACTGACCCCCAACTGATCTCCTTAATTTATCAATATCACCCCTGAAGTCTGATATCATTGTTTATTTGGCCCTTTTTATATTCTGGTTAACTGACAATATCTTAGCAGATAGTGCTTTAATATCGCTCAAACTAGTATCATTAGAAAGCCCTTAATCTCAGCTTTTGGAATTGTGCTGCAACTTTATATTTCGATACCAATTTAGTATCTTGAAGTGGCGTTGAATCTAAGCTTATAAAATTATTATTTAAAATATAATATGCTAATTAACTCTTAAAGTATGTTATTTTAATCAGAAACTAAATTTAAAGTATAAATCATTATTTAGCTTACTTTTAGTAACCAACTCAAAAGCCTTTTTTAAATAAACTTAAGTTTATTATAACTTTGAACAGTTTTTTAAAATGAACTTTAAATATCTTAAATCTATCAAATTAATACTGTTATTTTTAATCACATATACTTATACACTTATATAGTTAAATATATATCTTATTGTTTTTGATGCAATGACTAGCATTATTTTTATCATTTAGTTTAGGTAAATTTTATCTCTCAAAAGTTTAATTGATTAAACCAAGATTATGCACATCTTTTTTAAGTTTGAATTTAAATTAATATATATTATCTCTAGCATACAGCATAAAAATATAGTTTTCATAAATAGCCATATAAAGCTATTTTATTAATGTTAAATACTTTAACTTTTGAGGAGAAAACATTTAGTCTCTTATAAATTCTTATTATATATTTTCTATAAAACTTGAATTAAGAATAAATTGCTTATGCTAATTAAATCATTAAAATTTTAATAAGAGTTTATAGTTTTAATTTAAATTTTAGTTTTAGTGATAAGGAGCGCCTTTTGGGGAAGCTTTGAATATAAAGGTAGGAAGAGAAGAAGTATATTTTATTGGATGATACTTTAGAATTATATAGATTTATCTGTGGTGGGGATATTAGTTAGACCAAACCCAGGGGCTGGTCATGTGCTGGATAGGTTTGAGTTGCTGGATACCTGGACAGTCATGTGATATTGGTTTGTTGCCATTTTTGGTATGTTGAATGGTATATTAGAAAGGCACCAAATTGGGCAATGACTGGATGTTAAGTAGAATGGCAGAAGCCAGAATACTTGTACATCCAGATCCTTGACACACCCCTCCCTTAAGGGTTACTCGGGTACATCAGGAGGGGGCTTTGTCTTGACGGCTGCCGCCTGATGTTCCTGGAGTTGTTTACTAGTGGGCACCAACTGGGTCAAGTGTTCTTCTTTGCTAGGGCGGAGGCAAGATCTGTGGTACTTCTTGGTGATGGGCTCTTTGGCGCCCTGGAACTTAACCAGGTAAGTGTTCCTGTCTGGTTGGTATCTGATGATTCTTCCTGGCCCCCTGTGTACTGAGTCTAGTTTCTTTCTGTTCCTGGCTAGGACCCAGATGGGGGAGTTGATGAGGAGTGGGTCCTCTGTTGAGGTTATCTTTTGAGATTTAAGTCTCTTTATTTCAGCCAGTTTGGCTTTGAGGTGTATGTGTTGTAGAGCTGGTTTCTGTTCTACTGTGGGAGGTTTCCCCAGGGGGATATTTACATATGGCTGGTTATTGTGGGTGACAATTTCTGGCTTGTACCTGTATATTAGTTCAAACGGTGAGTAGCCTGTCCCTTGATTGGTATAAACCCAGGATACTAGTAATGCATGTTTCACGTATAGCGGCCATATGTCTTTGGCTTTGCCATCCATTATTTTCTCCAGGGTTCTGATAAGGCTGCTGTTAAGGCGTTCAACTCTGCTGTTGGCCTGTGGCCTGTAGGGCAAGGTTGTGGAGTGTTTGATGTTCTTTTTTTAGATTTTCATTTACTACGTGGCCTGTTAGCTCTTTTTCTCCATCTGTTATGAAGTAGTCTGGAGTGCCGTAGTCTGCTATGATTGCTTTATTGATGAATCAATTTTTTGTTTCCGCCTTGTGATATGTTTTTGCCCAGAAGATGGGCCAACATGTGGCAAAGTCAATGGCTACAATTAGGAAACATTGATTTGTCTTGGTTTCTGGGAAGGGTCCCACTACGTCCATTCCCCAAACCTTAAATGATTCAGGGTCAGGTACTGGGTTAACTGTTGGCTGCAGAGCCTTGATACTGGTGTATTTTTCACACATTGTGCACTTTTTTAGAACATCAATTATGTCTTGCTTCAGATTGGGCCACCATACTATCTCTTTTAATGTGAGATATAGATTGTTAGCCTTTGTGTGTCCTAGCAGACAATGGTGTCTTAGTATAGTATTGACTCTTTGTGCAAGTGGGATGTATGGAATGTGATTATCTTTGATGATTTGGTATACTGTGCCATTTGATACGTGAAAAATGTTTTTCATTCCTTACTAGTGTATCATGGGTTAGTTGATGTGTGGAGGGATCCTTTCTTTTTGTCTTGTACTCAGTGTTGTATAGGCTGGGACAGTCAGGGTCCAGGTGGTCAGGGTGATTCTCTCTTGTCTGGCATAGCCTAGAGAGAGCATCAGACATGACCAGCTCTCCCCCCTTTTTGTACTGGATGTCCAGGTGCTGTTCCAGCAGGGACATCCATTTGGCTTGGCTCCGCGCGAGTGCGTTCTGAGCTTTAAAATAGATTAAGGATTTGTGGTCAGTTAGCACTTGGACGTTTAAGTGTCCTTCAACATAACATCTCCATTTATTGCATGTGTGATATATTGCTAGCAATTCTTTATCGTGTATTGGGTATCTCTGCTCAGTGTTTGTTAGTTTTCTGCTTTTGTAACATACTGGCAGGAAATTTTGCTGCCCTGGCTGGCAGATGTGTAGGACTGTGCCAATGGTGGTGTCACTAGCATTCAATTCAAGCTTGTAGCACCCATTGTTATTAGGGTATTGCAAGATTGGTGCTTCAATCAAAGCTTGTTTTAATAGTTGGAAATTATTGTCACATTATGGAGTCCCGATGAATTTCTTTTTGGCATTACCTTTGATTAGGTCATTGATTGGTGTGGTGAGCTTTCTGCAGTCTTTGATGTATTTCCTTAGGTAAGCTACCATACCAAGAAAGCATCTAACTTGTTTCACGGAGGTGGGGTGTTGCATGTTAATTATGGCTTTTATTTTATCTGGGTCTGCTTTGATGCCACTGTCAGAGACAATGTGGGCCAGGAACAAGAGTTCTTTTTCCATAAATTGGCAATTACTAGACTTAGTGTATAGTTTGTGCTTTGCAAGTTGATCAAGTGTCTTGCGGAAATGCATGAGGTGTTCCTCTTTTATTTTTTAAAATATGATGATGTTGTTGAGCTAACATAATGTGTTTGAGAGATTGTTTAGCGCTTGGTTCATCATGGTGACAAACGTTGCTAGAGTGTTGGTTATCCTGAAGTTCATTAATTTACATTCAAATAACCCAAATTGCGTGCAGAACACAGACTTTGGTATGTCCTTCTCTTTGACTTCAACTTGGTTATAACCAGATGTGAGGTCAATTTTTGAGAAATTTTTTTCTCCAGAGAGCCTTACAAATAGGTCTTTTATGAGGGGAAGTGGGTTTTTATTTTTTACTGTACTTGCATTTAGTGCTCTGTAGTCAGTAACTAAGAGAAGGGATCCTTCTTTCTTCTTTACAAAGAAAACGCTGCTCCCCATGGGGATTCATATGGGCAAATGAATCCTTTGGCTAGGTTGTCCTCAATGTGTGTTTTGAGGGTTTGGGTTTCCATGGGGGAGAGTCTGTAGAGGGGTACAGGTTTGGGCATGGCTTTTCATAAGTTGATGCCGTATTTGACTCTCTCTTTGGGGGGTAACTCTGTGAGTTCTTCCTTGAATACATGAGTGTATCATTTATGAGTGCCACAAGTTCTGGACATTGGATCTTTTGTGTTTGTATATTATTAAATTCAGAGTACCTCATTATGTGGAGGGTACTGTCTTTGGTTAGATGTTCAGAGTCATCTTGATTTATGACTTGGACAAATACTGTATTGCTTAGAATTAGGTTGTTGGGTTCTTTGATAATGTTGAAATTGACTCCATTAAAGTTTTTTGTAATGTTTTTTGTTTTCCAACATATGCTGGGATTCACTTGGGTGAACCAGTTCATGCCTGCTACAATGTTGTAGTTTATGTTGTTCATGACAAGTCCTTTGATGGACGTTTTTATGTCTCGGAGGTCAATTATGAAGGGAGTGGTTTTGTCTTAAAGTAGAACTTTTGATTTGTCTGCCATTCTGGCGTCTTTGAAGTTGGATTTGACAACTGGTATTTTGTACTTGGTTCTAAAAGGTTTGCTAACCATAATGTGTTGTGCACCATGGTCAAATATAATTTTATGTGTATGAGATTTGTAAGTGCATGGATAGACAAGAAGTTGTGAGCAATCTTTAATTTTTATGTTCTTAAAAATGGAGGATTGCGGGGCACGGGGGATGCGAGCAGTAAAGTTTGTGCCTTGGTACTTCTTCTTGTTGTGTTGGGGGGAGACAGGGGCACTTAAGCCTGTTACCCTTCCTCTTTTCCCTGTTCCTCTGTTTTGAGACCTTTGAGGTCATAGAATGTGGGGCCAGATTCATAGTGGGTTGCTACTTCAGTGTTGTTAACTTTGGCAGTGTCCTCTTTCTTGGGACAGGAGCAGTTTGCGCTTTGGCTACAATTGCCATTGTTACAATTGGAGTTGCTGCTGTTATGGTTGGTGTTCTGGCATTTAAAGCCATTGGAGTTTTCTCTGCCATTACTGTTTGAGGAGCAGTTGCCATTGTGTAGCATATTCCATTTTGGCACGTTTTTCAGTGTGCTTGGCTTCAGCAATGAGCGCGGGCATGGAGGTATTTGCTTCTGGGCGGATGAGGGCAGCAAAAGAGGGTTTCATTCTGTTGATGAATGATGCTCTGGTGTGTACGTTGTCAGTTTGTGCTAGGTTTTGGATTTTGCAACATATTTCCTCAAATTCATTGGCGTAGGCTGCAATAGTGGTCTTCTGAGGAAGATCACTTAGCTGTATTGCAATATCTTGGAGAGATTCAGTGATGCAGAAATTGTGGGTGATGTTGGCTTTGAACTCTTCCCAGTTGTCAAGATGGTTGTTGGTTTGTGAGCCAACCCAGGTGGCAAACCAGTTAGCTGTGGCCTTGTATAGCGCTTGCTGGCTTCCTGGACCCATTTCTCATGAGGGATGTGGCTGGCGCGGAGTTTAGTGGCTGTGTGGTCTAGCCAGTTGATGATGTTTTCTTTGTTTTTACCAAAGAACTTATTGATACCAATGTATTTGGTGTTGGTAACTTCACTTGTGATAGGTAGTTGTGTATTTGTTTGTGGTTGAAGAGAGAAACTGTATTGAATTATCTTGGCACATGCTTTGGGCATGACCAGACCTTCAAAAACGGTGCATTCACTAGGTATATCTTTGTCAATGTTGTGGGCGCAGAAGTATGTTTTCCAGGTCTCCTGGGATGTGGCCTGGTTGAGTACGTGGGCAAAGGTGGGTGGGTTCTGTTAGTCATTTTCTCTCTCATTGGCGTGGTCAAAAACTGTAGTGCTACCAGTGATAAGGAGCGCCTTTTGGGGAAGCTTCAAATATAAAGGTATGAAGAGAAGAAGTATATTTTATTGGATGATACTTTAGACTTATATAGATTTTACTGTGGCAGGGATATTAGTTGGAATAAACCCAGGGGCTGGTCATGTGCTGGATGAGTTTGAGTTGCTGGATACCTGGACAGTCATGTGATATTGGTTTGTTGCCATTTCTGGTATGTTGAATGGTATATTGGAAAGGCACCAAATCAGACAATGACTGGATGTTAGGTGTGATGGCAATAGCTGGAATACTTGTACATCCAGACCCTCAACATTAGTTTTTAACTTTTGCCAGTTTTTTATATAAATCAACTCTAAAAATATTGATATTTATTTATCAAATGTGTAAAAAAGCTATCTGCCCTCTTTTTAAAAAGAGGAATCCAAAAATTATTCTATTTTTTATTTAAATAATTTTAAAAAAGATAAATCTTTGGGTAAAAATTTGATTTCCAACAAAACTCATAATACCAGTTTTTTATCAATATAATTATATTAATTTTTTTAGAATGATGTCATTTTGTGTTAATCAGGAGTCAAGAAATAATGGTATCTGAAATAAGATTGTTACCAGCTTTTAAATACAGTTTTTTTAGCTGTAAGTAGAGAATGCTTAATTTAATATAGATTTTTATATTATAAGGATTAAATAAAATTTATTTTGATAAAAGTGTTATAATTCTTTAAATTTATTGATAGAAAAATTAAAGGATAATTTTAAAGTGCAAAGTAGTACAGTTAATAAGAAACAGGTTAATCTTTAAAATAATGACCCATTTGGCCCTGTGCATTTCAATGAGTATCTCCCAAACCCTGATCACAAACCCTGGACCTTGGAATAATTGCAGTGGTACACCTGCCCAAACGCCCCCAAGGAACTCTACCAAATTTTCTGTGACAGCAGAGCAATCACCATATACCTTTTGATCTTAACAGAAAATACAACAATCCTGCTGCCTACCTGGTCCCCATGGAACCACCCCCAACACTCAAACCAACTATCTCAACCCCACCCACTTATGATGCCACTGGCCAGAGTAGTCAATTCCTGGAAGTGCTGTACCTGGCGTTCACAGGATTGATTGATTCTGCCTTTCCAGCAGCTGGCTCCTGGGCTGTGGCTTGGAATGCCCTTTCCTACCTGTTAAAGTTAGATCTCATCATCTGGTGGGCCATACCAGTACCTGCTTCAACTCTTCTGTCACCTTCTGGAGCTCTACGGTACTCCTGGTATCCCAACATTATGACAATTCACCCCAAACTTGGTAACCTGGGCCCAAAGATGTTATTAGCACTTGGTGCTACTTGTATGTTTGTTTTTATGAATATCACTTATTACTATTATTTGTGGCTATCATACTGAATCTCCTCCATGTGTAAGATAAGAACCTGGACCTTTAATGATTCCAAGGATGCTCTAGAGAGCAAAGACCCAACTGCAGCAACCTCTTCCCAAGTACAGAACATTATTGTGAACCAATTCATCTCCAATGTGACCATGCCCCAGATGGGCAAGCTCAGCTTAGAGGAAGCTAGAAGAGCCATGCCAGTACTGTAACTACACTTCCTAGCCAATGCTGCCGCCTACCCCAACAACACAGTCAAAGTCTTGGGAGTAGTCTCCATGCTAACAGGGGATGCCCTAGACTGGTTTGGCAAGGCCACTGCCAACAACGTAGAATTTTGCTTAGACTATGCTTGATTTGAGGCTGAACTAATGGCCACAGGAGAGGACCATAATACCCAACACTTTGGCTTCATGACTGTGTTGGAGTTCAAGAAAAACAACCGCCCACTTCAGACCTATGTAGAAAAGTTCACCAAACTACAGACCCGTGCTATGCTGGACAAAAAATTGGCCGCCATCCTATTCAGAAAGGGTGTGAACCCAGGTTTAAAAGAACTCCTCAAGCACCCCCACCACAATTAGGTTAGAAGAGCTTATTGTACTCTTTCAAGGACTAAGCTTGAACCAAAAAACCCACAGCGCTGCCCCCATGGACCCCAAGTGGCCAGAAGCCCCACTGCAGCCAGACCAGCCATTACACCCAAGGAGCTGCAACAATATTACAGAGATGGGTTGTGTTTCCACTGCCATAGAAGGGCACCAGACCAGAGCCTGTCTCAGAAGAAGCCAAACTTCAGGCACCCTTGCCCAATTAAACACTACCTCTCAGTCTTATAAGTATATCATAGTGACCCTAGAAGTAGGAGACAAAGTATTTCACAGAAAGGTTTTTTTAGACAAAGGAGTTGATGAAAGTTTCATTGACCCCACATTGGCATACAAGCTAGGGCTCACCCCCTCATATACTCAATTTCAAGTCACTATGAGAAACAGTTCAACTGATGTTAGCCAAGAATGTAACCAACACCTCAAGCTGAAGATTGGGCAAAACACTTACCCCTCATATGTTATCTTGTTGAAAGGATTATCACACCCCTTGATACTTGGAGACTCCTGGGCTGACAAACATGGTGCAATCATGAACTATCACAACCAAACTGTAACCCTGGGAAAAGACTCTACCCCTGACACTGTACCTGTTCAGCTAAGCCCACACATAGCACCCCCCACAAAACTCATGACCATACAGTTGGACCCTTGCTCAGGGGAGCTTCCCTCAGCCCTCAAGAAATGGGCCAGTGTCTTCAGCAAAGAGGCGGCAACTCAACTACCTGAACACTTTATCTACAACCACACCATTGACTTACTCCCTGATATGCAACCCAGCCACGGCCCCATCTATAGTTGCAACCACAAAAAACAGGTGGCCTTGAAAGTGTACATTGAAGACATGACCAAGAAAGGATTTATCCGAGTCTCAAAGGCCCCATGCTCTTCCCCCCTACTATTTGTTGGGAATAAAGATGGGGGAATGAGACCTTGTGTAAACTACCAGAAGATGAATGAAATCACAGTAAAAAACTGATACCCCATACCTAATGCTGATGACCTATGTGATGTCTTGACTGGAGCACAAGTATACTCGAAGATTGACCTCCAAGACGCTTTTAACCAAATCCAAATCAAAGAAGGCAATGAATACAAAACAGCTTTAAAAACTCAATATGGACTCCATGAATACCTGGTCATGCCTTTTGGGCTATGAAACGCCCCTAGAACTTTTTGAGGATTATTAACTTGGTCCTGGGAGAATACCTTGACCAATTCTGCATGGCATGCCTTGACAACATCCTGATATATAGCAAAACACATAAAGACCATCTCTGCCACCTGGAACTCATATTAGAGAAACTAGCAGCAGCCAATCTTTACGTCAAACTCAAGAAGTGTGAGTTCTTTCAACCTGAGGTAGAATTCTTGGGCTACATAGTACAAAATGGTGGATTTGCTATGGCCCAAGATAAAGTGGACGTGGTCACAGCTTGGCCCGCCCCCACCTGTTGGAAAGATATTAGGAGTTTCTTGGGGCTAGCAAACTACTGTAGAGATTTCATTTTTTTTCAGATTAATCTTCCCCTGACCCACCTTTGCTCAGACAAAGTCCAGTTTGAGTGGACCCCGGACTGTTTTGTTGCCTTTGAAGCCCTGAAGTTGGCCTTCACCTCTGTGCCTGTGTTGGCCATGCCTGACACACAAAACCGTTAATCCTGGAAACCAACACTTCTGACTTTGTTCTGGGAGGGGTGCTTCTTCAGGAAGGAGGGGATGGTATGTTACATTCTGTAGCATATTACTCCAAAAAGATGATCCCTACTAAAAGAAATTATCTCATATACAATAAAGAAATGCTAGCAATAATGAAGACCCTGAAGCACTGGCACAGATACCTATGTGACGCTGAGCATCTAGTAAAGGTCCTGACAGATCATAAAAACTTGGTTTACTCCTTTAAACCACGTCAAATTAACCTTCAACAAGCAAGATGGGCTCTGGAAATGGCGGACTACGTACTAGAAATCAACTATAAATCTGGTAAAGTAAACATTTTCTCAGATGCCCTAAGTAAAAGAGCCAACCTGATCCTGCCCTCCACCAATTTTAGATAACACAACACCTATACCCTGTTGGATACAACCAGTGGAAGAATACAGCTAAACTACCCAAAAATTGTTGCTAAGAAATCAGATGTATTAGAAGCCCAGGAAAAACACCCTGCTGCCAAGAACATGGTTTCAGAACTCTCAAAGCAACTAGACAGCCCCCCTGTACCAAAGAGGTTACTCACTAAAGGGAACCACCTTACTGTTCCAAGGAATAATATATGTACCTGAAGGAATGGCTCAGATTTCCGTCCTAAAAGACTATCACAACTCAGAACTAGCCGGTCACCCAGGCTGCCACAAAACCCTTCAAAGCATCAAAATAAATTACCTGTGGCCCAAGATAGACGCAGATGTTATCAACTACATTGAGGGCTGTGAGACATGTGGGCACACCAAAATAAGACGCTCTAAACCAGAAGGCCTCCTCTGCCCCCTAGACATCCCTTCAGGCCCCTGGAAATTGGTATCCATGGATTACATAGTTGAACTCCCACCCTTCAAGGACTATAACACAATTCTAGTGATGGTTGATTGTTTCACTAAAATGGCTTAATTTGTACCCATCACTACCCATTGCACACTGCTGAAACCGTCTGTCACTTTTATGACCAAATACTTGTCCAACACGGAACCCCAGAAGAAATAGTGACAGACCAAGGACCACAATTCACATCTCACTATTGGGCGCAAGTGATGAAATACCTAGGAATCAAAAGATGTCTGTCCACTTTGTATCACCTCCAGACCAACGGCCAAACCAAACAGGTAAACCAGATTTTGGAACAGTATCTCTGATGCTACGCAAATGTCAATCAAGTCAACTGGGCAGACCTATTATCCACAACCCAGTATGTGTACAATAGCAAAGATCATGCATCCACCAGGATGTCTCCCTTCAAAGCCAATTACAGATTTGACCCCATTTGGGACCCCAAGATTGAAAACCAGGGGTCTAACAAAGCAGGTAGAACCTGGATGAATCACATCCACAAAACCCAGATGACCTGCTCCCAAAACCTAACCCGCTCAGTACAGACCTACAAAGCCTTTGCTGACAAAAAGCAAACCCCTGGAAAGCCACTAGAGATTGGGGATGAGGTCTATCTAGACTCAAGAAACATACCCCTAAATGTCTCATGCCAGAAGCTAGCTCACCTAAGAAGCGGCCCTCATCAGATCACAGGCCAAGTAGACAAAGTATCCTACTATCTGAAGTTACCTGACTCCTGGAAAATACATGACGTATTCCACCAATCCTTGCTGTTTAAAAAGGATGGAACTTCTCTGCCCTACCAGAAACTTAAGACTGCCCCTCTGCCCATCCTGGTAGGGAATCCCTTGAACACAAAGTAGAGTAGATACACAGCAACTGTGCCCACTACTGCAAGTCACAGTAATACGTCAAATGGATAGGATACCCACCCAAGGAAAGCACCTTGGAATCAGCTGACAATCTCACCAACACAGCTGATGCTGTTTACCATTATTGGGAGAGGAAGAAAACAAAGTCCAGTTTAGAAGGGGATAGTGTTACAAAAGTAACAAATTTGAAGCCACGGTCAGGAATCAAACCCGCTCCTAGCCACCAGGAGGGACGAGCGGGCGGGGAGATTTTCCTGCACCTGGATTTTCTTCAAAAAGCAAAAATTCAGGTGCAGGAACTATTCCTGCCATGGTGGCAGCTGTAGGGCATGTTCTGGGACCAAAAGTTATGCCTAAGCCTTGGTGGGTTTGGCTGGGCCTGGGAAGGCTAATTTTAGCTGCCCAGTAAACCCAGTTCAAGCTCACACTCCATTAAGTAATTTGGAGTTCCCAATTGGGAAACCTTTTTTAATCAAGTTCTTCCACCCCAAAAATGCCTGTCAAGCCAGTCCCAGAATGGTGATGAAATAGGGAAAACCCCCATGACTTCTGCAGACAAACCTTTCAGAACCAATGACCAGCCAGGCCAAGTTGGGCCACTAATAAGCCAAACAACTGTTCCTGAAGACCCCAAAAATGACCATGAAGCAGCCAACCAAACAGCAGAAACTGAGATGTCAAGCCTTGCCACACAGATAGCACCAGAAGAATGTCCAGAGGCACTTGCATTTATGTAAGTATAAATCAGAAGCACCTGAAAAAATTCTGTATTTTAATCCTTACCAATAAAGTTGTTATGAACCTTTGGCTCATCAATCTGTTTCCATACTTATTTTTGATACTCTCCCATCTGCAATCACCAAAGCGTCAGTAACCATCCACAGGGATAGATAGAAAGACTCCAGTTGATTAAACCAAAGCCTTGGACTACTACTGTCCACCTGTGGGGTTCCTGGTTACCAGTCCCCAAAGTGTGTCCTGGGTTGTGGCCAGGGAGCGGCTTGGAGAAGTTGTCATTCCCCAACAGTGGTGAAGGATTGATAAGAAGCTTGTACTTGTCTTGCATAACTGCAAACTCTTCTAGCACTTTTCCAATCACTAGGCGGGCATCCCCACCATGCACTTGTTCTTTTGCGGGTACTAACCCCTCTGTAGGTCTATACCACTCTTGTAACAACCTGGTAAATTCATTTCCTATGAACTCCCTTCCCCTATCTGTCATTTCAAGATGCCTAGTCAATCACTCCCACTCCTCCTGGGAAGACTTTTTAGCAGCAAATCTCCTATAACTTTGACAATAGGTATCTTCTTCCCCTTGACTAGGGTAAAAGATATGGGGTGGTCCACTCATTAGGCTTGTATTTTAATTACCAGAAATTTGGCCAGGGGCCGTAATAGGCTTTTATTTATGGTCAGGAGGTAGATCCCCTTAATAAAACTCCTGATATGATGCCTTTGTAAGGGAAGCAATATGGGTTTACTAATACTGGGAGTCCTCCAACAATCTCTTAGACTCCTTGTACTTGGCCTTGGGCTTCTTTTCTTTGGTCTTGGGCTCCTGCACCTTTGTCTTGGGCTCCTGCAGTCTGCTTCAGCTTTGGTCCTTTTTTTCCTGCTCTGGATGCTTTTTCTTGGGCTTCTTCACCTTTAGCTTGGTCTTCAGCTCCTTCTGTAGTCTTTGTGGCCTTTGTAATCCACTTTATTCAGTTCCTGAAGAGTCTCAGACAGCTTCCCCTTTTATAGCTCCTTGTTTCAGACCAAAAATCTCTCTTAGAACTCTGGTTTTCAAAAGCTTAAACTATCCTGTTTTTCTCTCTATAATATATTAAACTTTAAAGCTTACTTAAGCCAATGAAAGCCCTGAATTTCATGCTTCTGCTCCTTATTTTTTAGGCTTTAACTCTTGAGTTAAAGCCCTCAAAACACTGATTAAATAGACTCCAGCTTGCAGTCAATCATACGCCTCAATTCAATGGTTTTGCTGAAAGGTTTACTTGGATGACTTGCTATTGACCCTGGTTTGAACCCAAAACTGTCTTGCTCCAGATAAACAACTGCTCCATGTTTCAACCGGGTTTGCCGTGATTCCCGTCATGATTCCTGGCAAATCTTGAGCGCTTCCGCATATATTTTACTTAAGCAAATTTTGACCCCTCAATTTTACAATGTTTCTCCGTGTTTCACTGTGGTTTTCTCAACGTTTTGCAACTTTGAATCCGCTTGATGCTTGTCCTTTTGCCTCTCCTAGTTGTTCTTGGTGAAATTTGCTCTTTTGCCTTTACAGTTTCTCTGTCCTGTTTCCGGCCTCTTTCTTGATCCTTTCTGACTCAATTCTCATTTAATAAAATTACAATTTTAACACCCTGTAAACCATTTTTTCTACTCTTTCTTTATGATCATATGATGGTTAATTATTCTCTAACTAATTTAAGCAGCATTTAGTTATTATTTAAATGCTTCTTTCTATTCATATTTCCTCTCTAAAAACACCAAAATCAGCTTGTCCAGCCTCTGCATCCAGTCTAGCTAGTCCTTCCAAGTCATCTCCTGGTCCTGCACTCACATCTTCTGGTCCTTCAACCATTTCTCCAACCACATCTCTTAGCTCTTCAGCCAACCAGCAATCAGTCCATCCTAGTGCTCAAAACAGCTCATTTCCGGTCTTCAGACAACTTCATCAGTCTTCTGGCTACTCCTGCATCAAGACCGGCCATTCCTGCATCATGATCTCTTAAGCCCTTCATCTTATCCTCACTAGGAGCCACCTTGGCTCCCTCTGCACAATAAACTATTATGGTTCCAAACTTCAATATGAACCAACAGTCCCTCAATTAGTCTTCTCTGTGATCAAACAGTTCCTCTCACTAGTCTTCTCTGCTGATTCTGTGAACCACCTTGGTTCTTTATCTCAGCCCTCATTACCAGAACCTGTAGACCCAGGCATGAGTCTACATTGAACTGGAGTTTGACTGGGCCCTTGCAAGTGACATTCCACTTAGTCCATCCAACCATAGGTCATCAAATTCTATATTGTTTTTTACTCACCCAGGTGATTAAGTCTGGGCTTTCAGTTGCAGAGTAATCAGCTCTACTTCCCAGAGACCTGATCACACCAAGTTCTGCAGCTTGCTTTCCCAAGAAAACCGCCTTGACAACACCTTCAAGCAAATCTATACCCTCCAATGCTCACTCTGGGTTTTCCCCAAAGCTCCCATAGGGTCATAAACAAGGGCATCCTACCAGTCTGTTAGGTAGGATGCTTGCTCACAGACCTCCTGTAAGCGTATCAGGATACATAGAGCCCTCAGAGCTCTTCCCCTCCCTGACAGCCCGTGTTACCCGCCAGGGGTCTAACACCTTCTACACCTCAAACAGAAAAAGTTCCCTGCTAGCTATCTCATTCTTCATCCTTTTGCAGCCACAGTTCCCTGCTAGGTGAAAAACTCTAGCCCATAGCAGCTAATATCTTCTGCTAGGTGGAGGCAACATCTGCCTCTAGTAGTCTTTACTCCTACTATCTAGCCTTACCAGCCAGAGTAGCCATCATTCCCTACTATGCCTCTATCTGCCATTAACTAACAACACATTGTCACTCTTTAGCATAGTGTCTTTATTTGAAGCCAAATCAACTCTTGCCTTCAAACCTGTTTACATGTGGATCATCACACCACCCAATTCTCCATTTGGCCCTGTGAATTTCACTGAGTATCCCCTGAACCCTTATCACAAACCCTGGATCTTGGAAGAATTTCAGTGGTACACCCACCCAAATGCCCCAAGAAACCCTACCAAATTGTCTGTGACGGCAGAGCAATCATCATATACCCTTTGATCTTCAACAGGAAATACAACAATCATGCTGCCTACCTGGTCCCTGTTGTGTTCTGAGGCGCGGCACAGACATACAATGGAAAATCCTAACCTTAGGATTGGATTTGTACTAAGTCTTGGTTAGATGACAGGGAAGGCAAATGTGTTTACCTTGCGGCCCTGGAAGAATAATCTCTACGAGTTGTGGCTAGAGAGAGGCGCGGAAGTACAGAAGAAACAAAGACAAAAATGTGAATAGAACTTAATTTTATTGGCGAATATGGAAATGTAATATATAGTGGTTGAGAATACCACAAAACACTACCAGGATAGCAGGATCACTTGCCACCAGCATTAGTGGGGCGAGTGAGTTGCGCAGGGATCAGGAAACCAAATAATTGTATTTCCTGAATTGGTCATCAACTCATTTTGAGTAGCAAAAGCAAAAGCAAGAGATTTGTCCTCAAAATGGCCCACCAAAGGCAAAATCAAAATACTGTGAATAGCGGTATTCACAACATTGCCCTACCCTAGATTGGCCTAGGGGGTGGTATTTACAAAGGAACTTTGTGTGCACTCAAGCAAAAGGACGGCTACTGGACAGGAGCTTTACAGTGTATTCAGACCCTT